>JAKUCM010006289.1:0-39129 GCA_023374145.1 Lepidium sativum
GTGATTTCCATGAATGACCTTTGTTCCTAACCCATTCAGCTACAAAAGGAACTCCTAAGTAAAGAGCTCTCTTCCCAAGCTCTTGAGCTGCTTGTCTTGCGTACACATATCCAATTGTTTGCAACATATCCGCTCCGAAAGCTTTAACAATATCAATCACAAAAACTCAGTTCAGAAGTACAAGTGAAAGAAAGAAAAAAAGAAGGAAAGAGACAAGACAATGCCTGCATCTGATAGTCTCTTAGCTTCAGATTCTGCTCTGTGTATGAATCCTTCTCTGTCTCCATGAACGTATTGACTTAGAAAATCTTTGAGAGACCTCGCGAGGTTTTCTTCTCTTTCTCTCTGTACAGCCTGCCAAAGGAAACAAAAGAACCTTTCTTTAAGATAAGATCTCAGCTCAAAATATAGATATGTAACATATTATTTTTGATTTGCCTTTAATTTGTCATGAAATTGATCAGAGTTTTCGATATCAGAAGCCATTTGTGTGGAAGCCATTGATGCAACAGCTAAGTGACCGATATAATCCTCAAATAGTTCACTTCCAAAAAGAAGAGCAAAAACAGCTGTTGGATCAACCATAGTTTCTCTGATCAATAACACCATTAAACAGTTGTCAGAAAACGAAGAGAGAAACAGAAACAAAATGTTTACTCAAGGAAACATTACCTGGGAACTGAGAAATTTCCAGTATGATCATAGGCTTCACGATGAACAGGATCACTTAGAACCTGGTAAGCTTCACCTAGAATCTGTTCCACATAAATGAAAACAAAACTCTTAATCTGATCAAAATCAAATATTCAGTATAACAGGAAAGTAAGTTAAACTTGCCTGAAACTTTTCAGCAGCCATAGGATCACCTGGATTCTTATCAGGATGAACTTGTCTAGCCTAAAAGAGTTAAGAATTCAGTCAGAGAAAAACTCATGAAAACTCTAAGAAGAATAAGAAGACAAAACCAAACCTTAATGTAATAAGCTTTACGAATTTCTTCCTCTGAAGCAGAGGGAGTGACACCAAGAACATCATAGTAGACTGTTTCCTTCACCATGATCAGATCAAAGGAAGAGAGAATGAGAAAGAGTTGGTTTGGTTTGTGGGGAAGAAGAAGGTCACATAAAGGGATCTTTGATCTGATTGAAGAAGCAGAAAAAATAAGAAAAGAGGTTGGCTTTACAGTTATGAATTCACTCTTTAATAAACTAATTAACGCCCTTTTGAGTTATGACTACATCACTCTTTTCTTCTCATTAACTGTCTAAGTGCTTTCTATCATTCATTTCATGCCTCCTTTTTACTTTCTTGATCACTTTTGAGATTTTGAGAAGATTTGCTCTTTGCAGAGCATAGTACAATAAAAGTTGTAAGTTATATTGAGGAAGAGGAGTTCTTGTCTATCGTTGGACCCAGTTTCTTTCACAAGGGTAATTTAGTAATATCTAATTTTAGTCGTTAAATTAAATTAAAATACTTGGAAAAACTAGTCACAAAAATTTTTAATCGTTAATTGTTGAATCAGCGACTCATAAAAAATTATAATTTGATCGCAATTACCAGCATAGAACTAATTTATTTGATGTTCAATTTTAAAAATATTTATAAATAGATAAAAGTATTTATCATTTGCTCTTTTAAGAGTAAATTACCTCCTATAGTCTCTTCTATGTGTTTTTGTGCCATATATTCCTTTTTCAAAAGTTCGTCATCGTTTATGATCCAAATTTTAGTGTCTTATTTTTGTCAATATTGAAACACAATGTAGCCAAGTTTTTATATAATGTAAAGAGTGTGATTTGATCATTGGATGTGCAAGTGTGTTTACCTTTAGTAAACTTGCTACCTACCAGTAGATTAAATGTCACATACAAATTTTAATTTTCAGATAACTCTTAAAAAAATATTGTTTTCTCTTTATTTACATGTTAAAATTTTGTAAAAACTAATCGAATTTAACATCTCGTTAAATTTAATCTATTTTTACAAAATGTTAATTTGTAGAAAACTTATATATGTGTATATATAAACTTGGGTGGGTATAGAGCAAATGTGTAACTGAAATTGCATTATAAGGAAACTTGAAATGAATTGTGATCCCATAATAATATAATGTGACAAATCAAGAATGTGATAGAGAGTAGATATTAGAGTAAGTAGGAGCAGTGTTATAGCTAGGTTTCTTTCAAGCATAAGAAGAGTTTCAACGGTAAAAGGCAGAGAGGAAGGATGTATAAAAGTAAGATAGTTAAAAGATGATTAGGCATTGACTGATCGTCACTACTTTTTTGTCAATCATTAATTAAAATAGAGTCAATAATGGATTCAATATTAATTGCTTTTTTAACTTACGTAGTTGCTCTTTCATTATCGTTCCATTGAGTCTCAAATTTTTCAAACGAAACGGAAGTTGCAATGATGTTTGAGCACACTCCAAAGATCTCTTGTGGCCACCATTTGCGTCTAATACCTTAAACCAATCCCAAACAGTCCCATTTGAACACTTTTTTCTTTTAAACTGTCTGATTCTTACTACACTTAGTCTATCTTTTTTGGTCTTTTCGATATTTTATATTCAATATATTTTTTATTGAATTTTACAAAACATCTTATAAACTATATTAAATAAAAATATTTAAAATATAAGATGGCATTAAGGGAGTAAAGTATATAATATGTTAAATCTATTACTTCTAAAGTCTATTGTTTTGTAAATCTTTCTTGAAAGTCTAACATATTCCCACAATTGTGCAAGGTTTTTTCCTCAATATTAAAAATTTGATGTGATCGAGATACATTTCTGATATATAATCTATTCCCTGTTCATTAATCATTGATCTTTAAGCTTTTTTATTGTTTCTTTAATTATTGGGTTTTAAGTATTCTATGCAAGTTTAACTGTTTATCTAAGTATTCTATGACTGTTTATCTAAGTACTCTATGCAATTTTTTAAAGTATTATCCAATTTTTTATTGTGCAAAATATACAATTTGTTCAAATCTATTACTTTTAAAATTGATTGGTCGAAAGTTCTCCAGAGATTATGTTTTGTGAATAATGTACATTTAAATTCGTTACTGCTATTAAAAATGAGCAATATTGAAAGAAAAAAAAATCGATTTGATAATTTTAAAAAAATTATCGAGTGTAAAATATTCTTACAAGTGGACAAGGTTTTTTTCCTTCTCAATATTAAAAAATTGATGTGATCAAGGTGCATCTCTAATATATAATATATTCCTTTGATTGTTTCTTTAAAGATTGAATTTTTCAGTATTTTATGCAAATTATGAGATAATGATTATGAATTACAAATATAAAAAATATTAGTTAGGTTTATTGAATTATTATTAATACAGAGTTATATAAAATTGTTTACTACAGAAAGTATACCTTTATAGTTAACTACTAAATGGTTTTTTAATAAACATGAAATTTTAAAAGTATATTAAAAAACAAAAAAAAAAGCAACAGATGAAGTATTGTTTAGTTTATGTAGACTTGAAGGAACGTCTATGACTGCAGTTAGGGATGTTACTTTAGGTAAAAAAACCCGGTCCAACCCAAACTCAAAATAAATCCGTTCAGAAAAAATTCAAAATAAAAAAACCCAATAAGACTTAAAGTCTTATTAAGACTATCTAGAAAAAACATAGTAATATATGGGTTTTATATGGGTACCCACATATAAAAAGAAAAATAATTATAATACTATAAATAATTCAAAATATGAGAGAATAAAAAAAAAAGAGAATAAACAAGAGGAGAGAAAGTAAAAAGAGGTGAGAGAGTAAAAAGAGGTGAGAGAATAAAAAGAAGAGATAGAGTAAAAAGAGGAGATAGAGTAAAAAGATGAGAGATAGTAAAAATATGAAAGAGTAAAAATAGGAGAGAGAATAAATAGAGAAGAGAGAGAATAAAAAAGGAAGGGAGAGTAAAAAAGAGGAGAGAGAATAAAAAAGAGGAGAGAGAGTAAAAAGAGTTAGAGATAGTAAAAATAAGAGAGAGAGTAAAATTAGGAGAGAGAGTAAATAGAGAAGAGAGAGTAAAAAGAGTTAAAAAGAGGAGAGAGAGTTAAAAAGAAGAGAGAGAGTAAAAAGAGATAAAAAGAAGAGAGAGAGTTAAAAAGATGAGAGAGAGTAAAAAGAGTTAAAAAGAGGAGAGAGAGTTAAACAAAGGAGATAGAGTAAAAAGAGGAGAGAGAGTAAAAAGAGGAGATAGAGTAAAAAGAGGAGAGAGAGTAAAAAGAGGAGATAGAGTAAAAAGAGGAGAGAGAGTAAAAAGATGAGATATAGTAAAAATAGGAGAAAGAGTAAAAGATGAAAGAGAGTAAAAAGAGGAGATAGAGTAAAAAGAAGCGAGAGAGTAAAAAAAGGAGATATAGTAAAAAGAGGAGATAGAGTAAAAAGAGGAGAGAGAGAGTAAAAAGATGAGCTATAGTAAAAATAGGAGAGAGAGTAAAAAGATGAGAGATAGTAAAAATAAGAGAGAGAGTAAAAAAGAGGAGAGAGAATAAAAAAAGAGAAGAGAGAGTAAAAAAAAGAGGGTAATTAAATAAGAAAGTAATAAAAAAGAGTACAAAAAAAAGAGTTAAAAAGTTAAAAAAACAATAGAGTAAAAAAATATAAAGAGAAAAAAAAAGGAGATAATATATAATTGAAAACCCATTGGGTACCCGTTACCCAATGGGTATACCCGAAAAAACTCATTTGTTATGGGTAATACCCAATTAAAGCCCAGTTATTTTTTGTTATTGAAATAAGACTTTGGACTTTTATTTTTATTCTGGGTTTTGGGTACCCAATGAATAAAAACCCAAAAATAACATCTATGACTGCAGCTATAGACTCGGTTGGGTGGTTGGATGATTCATTGGGTCATTGGATTTACTACCGATCGAATAGCATTGCATTCATTCTAAACCTTCTTCAATGTGTCACATGTGTATGTATGTATATATGTGACACCAAATAAGGTATTCTTTTTTTTTTTTGACAACTAGCCTACTAGCTTTTAAATGGTTCGATCTCTGGTGCCTTGAAGATTTGTAAAGTGGCTACACTACTGGACCACCTGTCCTCGGCAAATAAGGTATTCTAAAACACCTTTTTAATTTAATTATCTTTGACTTTCCCTTGCCTTAATTACTAATCAGAACTAAGTTCTGTTGACCAATCATGTCTTTAAATGTGACTAGATCAAAATCAACAGCTTTTTCATTTAGCAATGGTTAATAAACAAAAGGAATATAAAAAAGGTAGGTCCTACCGGAGTCGAACCCAGGTCGCTGGATTCAAAGTCCAGAGTGCTAACCACTACACCATAGAACCTCGTTGTAGCTTTATCTGATGTCATTTATTATTGACATTAAACAAGTGTCAACCATTTTGTCGTCACCTATAATTCTCCTTTACAGTTTTAATAACTGATAGACGAAAACAAAAGTAGAAGAAAATGTAAACACAAGTGTTTACACAAAATTTGGGTGGAGACGAAGACTCAGTGAGTGATGTAATATTTTTATAAGTTGCCTAAACTCAAAAGTTTTGATGTGTCTTAACTCTTCATGACTATCTTCCTCTCCCACGCTTGCCTCCACCTCCTCGTCCTCCTCTTGCTCCTCTTCCTCTTCCTCCTCTACTACTTGTACTACTACGCCCACCAAAATCTCTTCCCCCTCCACCACCAAAATCTTTACCACCACCGCCTCTACCACCAAAATCTATCCCACCACGGCCCCTAACATAGCGGCCTCCTCTAGCCCCACCACCTCTGCCACCCCTCTTACTTTGCAGATACGACACTTTGTTTGCCTTCTGCTGTCTCTCCTTGCGCACCTGCTCCAGATCTTTGATCTCAGATCGCACATGTGCATTAGGCACTGTTCCTTGCCGTCTCTTCCCATCTCTCCCGCCTCGGCTACCTCTACCTGCCAAGTTTTTCTCTTTAGACTCATTGACTACTCAAAGCTGGCAAAATGCTGAACTTGCGTGGATACAAGTTGTAGAAATTTACCTGACATGCTTGTGGTTTCTTCTGCGTCACTGACATCTCTGCTGAATACTGACTTGTGACTTCTTTCTTTCCATCTCTTGTATATTCCTGTCTTGTTTGCTTTCACTTTAGCTCCACTCTCTGTCTTTATCTATGTAGTTCAAGAGCCTTAGTTAGCTCAAAGCCTCCCTCACTATCATTAAAATTTCTTTCCGCGGATTTGTTTATTGTAATTGGAGTACGACTACTACCTTTCCACTGGCTGTCACTCGATCTCCATTGTTCAACTTGATGTATTTCTTACTTTTCTGTCATCAAAGACAAATCCAATTTTTTAGTAAGATTAAGATTACACTTGGACAGTAACTAAAATGTGACATCGACTGTTACCTTGTCCCAGTGATAATTTGTTTTTTGCTGCTTCATGCTTTGCCCATCATCTGCAACTAGATCTAGAACAGCAGCTTCCAACCTACACTTCCAAAATTAAAGACTGAAGGCACCTCAATACCTGACAGAAGAGTTTACTTTTACAAAAATCGGATGCAACACCTTGATCCTTCTGTGGATTGCCACTAAAGAAAAAACATGAAAAACCTTTTTACCTATTCGATCCGTATCCTTCTTTACCCCTCACAGATAGCCCTGCTTCTGAATGCTACACACATACCAAGAGTCAAACTCATTTCAGTATGATCATAAGCAATGTATCTTTGCCAGCAAATAATGCATACTAACACAGAAAAATCGACAAAAAAACATACATGGTTAACAGGTATGGCGCTAATATAGTTATCATCGTCCTTGAAGGTTTCTTGTGCCTTTCTTTTCTTACTGCTTACTGAAATCAATGAACAGTTTATCCACATGTAGTTAAACAGAGAAGCAAAATGCATTACAAACTGTTCAATAAAAGACTTACACAAAACTAAAACAACACAAGCAGAAAGCATACCTTTGCTTCCCTCTAACTTGTCCTCAACAAAAAAAGTTGAAGGTTCAGCTTCCTAGATATTAAAACAATTATATGAGTAAAACGAATGGCAAAGACACAAGCACATGTCAAAATTTATATACTAAATTTCACAAAATTACCATCTCCAAATGATTATCGGAACTCTTCTGATTCTGCTGATGTCTTGTATTGATAATCTCTTCATGAATGGCTCTTTTCTTCTTCATCACATCAGCCCATTGGCCAGAAGGACCCTGCACAAGAACCAAAACATTTTGGCTTAGGCTACTTATAAACAAATATAGAAAACACACAAATAAACTTCCAGCCAAGTACAGAATTTGGAAAGAGATGGTATGGTCATATAAATAGTAGCAGTCAAACAAACAAAAGGAAAGAAAATATGACAAGAAAAGCGAGGATAACCTTCACATTTTTGGATTTGGCAGCTTCACCTTCTGCTTCAAGTATGGTCTGCTTAGGTCTAACACAAATCAGCCATAATTATAATAAATTATGTTGGCGACAAAAAATTACATATGGACATACCAATAAAACTATCGAGAAGTCCAGCCATATCAAGGAAATAGATAGAGGAAGCATGATAATACTACTCACCTGAAATTTTTAATTTTCTGGAAAAATGCCATTGCCTCTAGTTCCCCACTTTCAATTATGCTTCTGAAGATGGGATGCAAGCCTTCTCGGGCTAATTCCTTAGCTCTCTTAATGGACTCTTTTGACGGAGAGGGCTTTGTTTTTGTATACAAGCGAAAAGCTTTGTTTGATGTTCTTTCAAGGGAATCTAATTCTGCAGATGCATCAATCATTTCTCGGATTCTGTTAAAGATAAGATCAATAGTTTTCTGTGGGAAACGACCATATACAGTTACTCCACTATCAATTGCTTGACTAGTTTTGCTCATTACTTCTTCCATGTTCTTCAAGACCTCATCCTCAGTGGGTGCAGGCCTGACGAGGAATAGATGAAGATCCAACAGATATGGGATATCCTCAGGTGTAACAAAAGAGTATGCAGAACCTCTACGACCAGCCCTGGCAGCTCTTCCCACACGATGGACAAAAATCTTTGGTCTCGGAGGAAAATCCCAGTTTATAACATTATCAAGCAATGGTATGTCAATACCCCTAGCAGCAATATCCGTCACAATCAACAACATAGTCTTCCTTGCTCTGAACCTTGATACGTGGATCTTGCGAGCGTCTTGATCCATATCACCATAACATACAGATGGCTCAATATTTTCCAACTTGAATAGTGAGTTGACGAATTCCACATGATGCTTTGTTGAAACAAATATCAAGGTCTGCTGATCTGAACTTATATGCTCCCTTACCAAGTACAGCAATGCAGCATACTTCTCTTCCGGTCTTAAGGTCAAAAACGAAAGTTTCAAATCCGGGCTTATCTTGTTCTCAACATCTAAACGAACAAGCTGTGGTTCACGCAAACCAGCCTTTGCAAATTCCGCAAGGGCACTTGGTAATGTGGCACTAAAAAGCAAAGTCTGCCTGTTTTCATTTAACTGACCTAGAATCTGATGCAGCTGTTCAGCAAAACCCATACCAAAACAGACTATCTGCCTCATCGAAAACTACATACTCAACAGACCTAAGAGTCATGTCATCAACCTCAGACAAAAGATGCATAAGCCTCCCAGGAGTTGCAATAATGACATCAGGACCTTTTGTTAACTCCTCGAATTGATCTTCCATGCTATCTCCACCAACCAGTAAGGATACACGAAGATCTGAAATAATATGCACATCAAAGTCAATTCATGCAGAATTGAATTGTGAAACCCATCTCATCAACAAAATAGGAAGTTCGTAAATTGAATTTAGATTAAAGTCGAATTTTTTAGACTAACCTGTAAACTTGCCGAGCTCCTTAGTGAACTTCAGTGTCTGTTCCGCTAAATCACGAGTAGGTGACAAGATGAGTGCTCTAACACCTCCCTGAGGCACGTGTTGCTTGAGCTTTTCAAGCATGGGGATGAGAAAAGCTGCGGTTTTACCGGAACCAGTTCGCGCCATAGCGACAACGTCGACGCCTGAGAGAATAAGCGGCATCGTCTTCCTCTGGATTGGTGTAGGGGACTTTGTACCCTTTCTTCTTAATTGCATTGAAGACATTAGGACCGAGGTTAAGCGATTCGAATCCTCCAGATTTACCTTTCTTCTTCTGTTTCTCTTTCTTATGAAGCTCAGTAACTGAGCTCACCAAGAACCCCTTTCCTTCAACCATGATCTGCAGACTGTGCGACTGCAGAAAGCTCCCGAAATTAGGGCTTCTAGCCAAAGAAGATGACTTCTTCACCGTGGATGATGACTTTTAGGGTTTAATGGAAAGCGACGATAAACCAAAACCCTTCCACAGGCTTTAATTGGGCCTGTAATTATCGTCACCAAAGGCCTAACATGAGATACCGAGCACAACGAAATCAAAGAATTCATAAGTTAATAAACAGACAGGATTAAAGCTGATTGTGATTAGGATTTATATGGAAATCACATAATTACATATAAACTAAATTTTACTTTCAATTATTATAACCATTAGATCGATAAAATTTGATTTATAATCTAAATTTTTTAATGAAAACATTTATAAAATCAAACCAAAAATGTAAAAGTTATTCTGTACGAAGAAAACTAATCGTGAGGGGTTTAAAAATTTAATTAAAAAAGTGTTTAATAACTAAATTCCTTGATGATCAGGGTTTTCCACAAAATTTACATCCACAAGCAATGTGTATTATTCTTACAATTTGATTGGTTATAGATTTTAATTATTCAATATTGTAATTTGTTCGTTTGCTGGTCGCTGGCGACTACGACGACGGTCTAAAAAATTATTTTTTGGTCGTTTGACAGTCGTTGCGATTTGTCAGTGTGTTGTTCGTTTAGTGGTCACGCGACCATCGACTGATCGCAGCGACTGATCGTTATGTTGTTCGTTTAGTGGTCTAAATCATCAATATTTACAAAAATGAAAAAAAAAATTGTATGGTAATCTAAATCATAAAATTTCATATTAATTAAACAAAATCAAATTCAAACATACATAAAAAAAAAGTTTTAACATAACAAAAATTTCATAAATAAAACACTTAGAAATTCTTAGTAAGGTAATCAACGTCCTCTACCGATTTCACTTGTAAGTGTGTCTTGCAATCCTTCCATAATTCTATCACATGTCGGCTCATATGCAGTATGTTCATTGTGATCACCATCACCATCATCATCATCATCATCTCATCATCATCATATTCTTCTTCATCACCATGAGCCTGATAATGTTCTTCACTTTGCCAATGTAAAAAGTCATGATCCTCGATATGTGAATCACGGACGAAGTTATGTAGTGCCATTTTTGTTGTTACAATCTTAATCCACCTAGTCAAATCATATTTTGGATGCTTACGGTCCAAAATTCTCCACTTTGCTTTCCATACTCCAAATGTTCGCTCAATCACTGATTTCAAATCTGAAATGCTTCCGGTTGAACATCTCTCGCATGTTTGATGGCGGCCGTCCTCTAAAAAACTGATCAAGGTGATATCTAACCCTATGATACAGACCAAGATACCATGTTCTTGTGGGATAACCAGAAGCAACCAAAAAATATTTTCCATTTGGCGGATGAGGAAAAGAAGTTTCGTTTTTGGCACAATGAGTCAAAACATTTGTATCGTGAGCTCTGCCAGGAACACCCACATATGCATATATGAACTTCATCTCGAAGTTACATATAGCGAGAACATTAATTGTAGGCTCTAATTTTCTACCTTTGTAAGCTTCTACAATTCTACTAGAAAACTCGAATCGGGATATGTGTTCCATCAAGTGCTCCAATACAATCTCTAAAATAAGGCCAATATCGACTATCATTCCTCAATACTGAGCTTACCCATGTGAACTCGCCTTCTACAGGTTTTATCGAATCTGTTGCATACCTAAGGATAACACTCAAAACTTCATCAAACTTCCTTTTTACTGTATCCAAAGATCGTTGATATCTTTGAGCAATACTCCTCATAGTCTTATCTTGACCAACTACTTCAAGAAAAATTGCTACATCCTCCTCAACATAGACATTTTTACTCTCTTGTAATCCATATTGTGTAGTTAGCATCCTACACAATGTTTCAAATGTTCTCTGGTTCATTCATATGATATCATGACACTGTTGATCTGATCCATACGTGAGCTGTCAAACATGAAGCCATCATGCACCTTTGTCGGTTATATGGACCAATCTATCAGCGTTAACCATTCTTAATAAATTCCCATCATCATCATCGTCGTCATCATCATCTTCCAACAACCATCTTATCTTCTGCAATACCATAATTGAACATTGAAATAAATATCAAAATATTCATAATATGAACATTAAGATACTACAAAGTCAATGTAACATTAAAGTAGCCAAAAGTAAAATATTAGTCATAATGTTAAAACAAAGTCACTAAAATATCAATCATCAAGTTTTGTCTATGTCCTATGCTCTAGATACAAAATCTGGTCATCTGGAGTAGTATATGCTACAAAACCATGTCGGTTTTACTGCATGGGATAAGAGAAGATCAAGTGACGCACGGTAAACTGGTGACCACTTCCTAACTCCAGGCAACCCATTCAAGATATCTATTACTTGTGATACACTAAAGCTATCCTCACGCTCTATCATCTGCTCCACCAACTCATTCTCACACACGCAAAAATTATAGTCCATGCAACACACCGTCTCATTAACCATGACAATGTCCTTACGCTTTCTTTTTTATCATGAGCTTCCACCTCTACTTTGTGTTCCTATCACTGGTGGTGGTCTAATATCGTTAGCAAAAAATTCAACTTCTTCATCCTGTTTTGCAACAACTCTAGAATCCAAACTCGTTTCTCCTTGCTGAGCGCTCCAGCCTTCAGCCCTAGTCACACAAACAGCTCCAAACTCCTCTTCAAAGACATCCATGTTAGGAATCAACTTGTTCTTATACTTTCTAGCATCAGACCATTCCTATAAAAATCATATAATAATCAAACTATTATTAGAAAATAGTTGAGATTCAAATAAAAGTAATTGAAAATTTATATTTAAAATCTTACTAACCTTGATTCGTTCACTCCACCAATCATTAGACATATCAAATATACCCAAATCATCATAACCAAGACCAGTTCTGTTATGAATCAACTTCTTTACTTTATTGTAAGTTCTTCTACAAACATCATATTTATTCTTGAATTTCTCCCAAACATATCTCTTCCCAAATCTTTCTTCAAACTTCGTTATGATGCATTCTTTTGCAGTTATATTTTATCATGTCTTCATTTTGTTTCCTTTTCATTTCTCATCCATAAACAACTGAATAAAATAGCGACATTCACCACCTGTCTAATCACTTACATCATCGTTGTTCATCTTGTCCAAAATAGAAGAATAAAAAGTTCAGTCTGCAACCCGTGAGAAATCTGTAAATAATGAAAAAGATGCAGCATGAGTAAAAGCGTTCAAGAGATAATAGTAAACAGAAGAGAGACACCCAACTTCGAAGAGTAATAGAACACACAGAACACAACATAAAGCAACCACATAAATACATTGAGAAGATGTTTTAGAGATATATAACAACATAATGAAAAAGTCATATTCATAAAAAAGAACAAGAAGAAACCAATTCCATTACAGAAAGATTGAGGAAAAGGACACATAAATGAGTTGTGAGTAAGATAAATTCTACAATTCAGTCTACATTGGATCAATGAAACACCTTTTTAATGTTATTTAGAGTCTTAATTAGCTCAGATTAAATTATATCAAACAGTTGAACATCGATTGATTCAATCTCTTATCCTAAAAGACATAACATTGAATATACTAATGTAAAACAACTAGTTCATGATATTACCTTCAAGGTTCAACATATAGGTGATATATCTGTCAAGTGTCAAGAATCATATATATGCAAAATGTGATAGAAAAAGAACAAACAACCAAATATGCTCAGTTATATCATATCTTAGAGGGGGAACTTGAGGAAGATTACCTCTGAAGAAAGCACTAAGGAAAGCACTGAAGAAAACTCACGAAGAGAGAAGTGAACTTGAGGAAGATTACCTCTAAAAAGAGGAAACTTGAGATGCAGCTTCTTTAAAAGGTACATTAAGACCATAAAAGAAAATAAACATTCTTGAGAGGTAGAATGCTTCTGTATTGTTTCTATATACTGGTTAACCTTAAGACTTATTTAGCTTTACATTTGTATCAGGTTAATTGGTCATAATCAGTCTTCTACTAACCCATCTCATGAAAAGTCAACTTTTAGACAGATTGTGGTATTTACCTTTTCATAGTCACCAAGCCATTTTTCTTCTTCCTTTGCGTGCCTCCACTTATCAACTTTATCTAAGATTTCCTTTCTGCTTCAAGCTTCCTTTTTTGCCTTCTCGATCTGACTATCTAAGCTTGCAAGAATAGCAGACAAATCACCAGCACCTGCACAGACTGTGCATTAAAACATCATGACTCACGATCAAAGCAAACAAAAAAACAACAACTTGTACAAGTCGAATTCAAAAACCAAAAGCAACACCATATAATGGTTTTGGAATCTGGATACTTATCATACATAAGTAGACAAACCTGTAAGTAGACATATGTTGTGACTGTATTATTTGCCCCATATGATTGGTTTGGTTTGGATTCTGGATAATTAATTTAAAAAGACAATTCTGTAACATTACGATCACACAAGAGTTTTATTTTGGTAGACCACTCATTGTTCAATTCTAAGCAAACTTGTTAACTTATTATTTTCATTCAATTCAAATACAATATACGAATATTTCAACATACAAAAATGAAGATACATATAAATATATATATATATATATACATATCTGTAAATTTGGATCAAATGCCTAGATAAGAAGAAGACAAAGAAGTAAAATAAGTAAAGAATGTGAACTAGACAAACTTTTGTCTGTACAGAGAGAGGCCACAAAAACGAAACCAGCATCATTCCCATCAGTTTTGTTGATTGATATTAGACTATCAGATTTAAGGTTCTTGAGGTTTGTTCTTGGCAAATTTTCTTAAGTTTCTCCTTTAATAGGAAATGTGCCAAAACAACACTAAGAATGAATGAAAAGAGAGTGGTTAGTCAAAAACAATCACACGACTGTACACACAAGTTAATAACAGGGTGAAAATTATCATCACTCATCAAATACATACCTAATGATTATACTTAATGCATAACAAGTACAGTGGGTGCATAAATGTAAGCCACAAAGTTTGCAGCTTCTCCAAAAATCACTGAACATTAAAGATCATATATGTAAAGAAAAAGATAACAATGTTAACATGGAGTAAAGAATAAATAACATGGTTCTTCACTTCTAGACTTGTTAGTAGAAGGTCAACTAATAATCTAACAGATTTGATTTAGCATTCAGACCATTGATAACTCATCCGAACTTAGTCTAGCTATAAAAAAAATCTGCTCAAGCTCAATACATATTGTTCTTTCTTCAAATCTAAGCAAACTTGTTAACTTACTTTTTTCCCATCCAATTACAATATAGGAATATTTCATCACACAAGAATAAAGATACATATAAATATATAACAGTAAATTGGACAAGTCCAGATAAGAAGAAGACATGTACTGTTCTAAGAAGAATGTGAACTAAACAAACTTTTGTTTGTACAGAGTGAGAAAGACCACAAAAATGAAACTAGCATCATTCCCATCAGAGATGGCTTCTTCTTATTCCTAGAATTTTGGGCTGTATATAGACTTATTAGATGTTCTCAGTTAGGTATTCAAAACTATGATCAGATCATTGACTTTTTCTATGTTTTCAAATATCCTAGATTGAATTAGACATCCTCAATTGTCATAAAAGTCCAACCTTCAATACATGAGACTCTCAATTTCAGCTTCATCAATACACTCTAACAAGATTTGTAACTTTAGCTTCGCAACATAATATAACTACCATTATCTTTTTTCACACACAAACATAATCTCTGATATACAGAGATATGTTGGGAATGTCCTGCACTCATTTGTACTTACTCGTGTGGTCGGTTATAACATGGAGATTATACAAAGTCATATGATACTAGGGGTTTTAATGGCTTTCTAGAGTCCACTTATAATCTGTGAGTTTAGATACTCACCGTTAGTACTATATGATCCTATTGGGTCACACACCTAAGCAAATGGAGACAATTCACTAGGGAATGATCATTATAGGAATGATTCATGACTTGAGCATTATAATACATGGTTTCGGATGAGAACATGTGTTTTGGGTCATGCCTAAATTAATCCTAATTCAACAAGGAATTAATTAGGTGTTTCGGGCTGGGCCTAAATTAATCCTAATTCAACTAGGAATTAATTAGGTGTTTTGGGCTCGACATAAATTAAATCCTAGTTCAACTAGGAATTAATTAGGTTAACTTAAACTCCCTATATATATGATCTAGGGCACGTTTTTTAGAAGATAAGAAACCCTAGCCGCTAATGCACAAGTCGAAATCCTAAGAGAATTGCACACAAAGTTCTAGCAAACTTCTCTCTTACTTGTGTGCGTGTGGACTATCAATAGAGGTGCTACACTTGGAACACCTGCTGATCTCATACCTTATCTTATATCCGCTGCACTAACCAAACTTCAGGTATAATCGAGTTCTCTATTTATCAGATTCAATTAAGTTAATACAAGACCTAGGGCTTAGGGTTTTGCTAGATTAGTCAATTGATAATTGTCGAATTGCTTAAAAACCTAACAGTGGTATCAGAGCCACGTTGTATTCTTATTAAAATATGATATTTACATGCTTGATTGATTGATTAAAAGTTTGTTTTAATTGAATTAGAATTGCATGATTAGGGTTTTGATGAAATAAAAAAATTAGAGCTGATTTTATTATTGCTGAAATCAAAAATTTGAGCTGGTTGTAATCTTAATGAAATCTGATGTTTTCATGCTTGGTTGATTGATTAAAAGTTTGTTTTAATTGAATTAGAATTGCATGATTAGGGTTTCATTGAAACCGAAATTAGGGTTTCATTGAAATCAAAAATTAGGGTTTTGTTGAAATCAAAAAATTAGAGCTGTTTGTAACCTTAATGAAATCTGATGTTTTCATGCTTGATTGATTGATTAAAAGTTTGTTTTAATTGAATTAGAATTTCATGATTAGGGTTTCATTGAAATCGAAAAATTAGGGCTTCATTGAAATTGAAAAACTAAGGTTTCATTGAAATCGAAAATTAGGGTTTATGGTTTCAGGGTTCTGATGTGATAAACCGAAACCAGCAAGTGCCAACCGGCACAAGGTCATGATTAGAAAAATCATAAATAAAATTTTAAAGCCTTTGATTTGATTTCTTTTGTTTTTAAAATCCTATTTTAACCCTCTTGAGTGCATATATGATATACATTCGAGTTAATATTTAGTTCCTCAAACAAATATCAATAAATTGATGTTTTTCCACTTCACATCAACTGTCAAGACTCGTTTCATCGTATGGTGGGCTAGCTTGGTTTAGGTACCTACTTTGACATGGGTGAGGCAGATGGTAACCGTTACCATATGATTATGAGATTGGTTTACTTGACTGAGCTATCAAGACCGTCTTGAGCTTTGAGACATCAGAGTGATTTTGGCATATGAGATGTCAAATCACGACCGAGAGTTATATATGTGATATAACTAGCAAATAAGTTGCTTACCTAAATAACTAAGGTCTGCGCGATGAGCTCAGCTCACTCAGATTTTTCTGAAACATGGATCTCGGGATCATTGTATTCAGTCGATGAACTATTGATTGAAGACAATGTGAGTTTTCTTAAATATGTTAAGATTTCTCAGCACTTAAACCATCATAACTAAAACTCTTTACCTCTCTTAATTTCAGTTATGGCAAATAACAACAACCATAACCACAACTCATTATCCCTTTGATCTGTCCTTGAGAAGGACAAGTTGAATGGGAAGAATTTCCTAAGTTGGTACTGTAACCTGAGAATTGTTCTTAGGCAGAAGAAGAAAGACCATGTTTTGGAACAAGTCTTGTCTCCTAGACCGGCTGCCAATGTCACTGTTGCAGCTAGGATTGCTTGGCATAAGCATTCTAATGATGTGATAGATGTACAATGTTTGATGCTTTCGACCATGATCTCGGAACTATAGGTATAGTACGAGAATGTGGTGTCGCCCATCGAGATCGTAACTTGCCTGAAGGGAATATTTCAGGAACAAGCACAATCCAAAGAAGCAATGATGGGCCCTGACTCCGTAAAGTGGTTAAAGACCACACAATCCAAAATGGGATCCATGTCAGAAAACCAAGTTTGGTCGTTGGTCGATTAAACTCATGGTGCGAAAGCAATCGAGTGTAAATACGTTTTCAAGAAGAAAGTTGATGTGGATGGTAACATACCGATTTATAAAGCTAGACTAGTAGCTAAGGGTTTCAAACAAGTCCACGGTATTGACTATGATGAAATCAACAGATTATATGTTGGGAATGTCCTGCAATCATTTGTACTTATTCGTGTGGTCGGTTCTAACATCGAGATTAGACAAAGTCATATGATACTAGGGGTTGTAATGGCTTGCTAGAGTCCACTTATAATCTGTTAGTTGAGATACTCACCGTTAGTACTATATGATCCTATTGGGTCACACACCTAAGCAAATGGAGACAATTCAATAGGGAATGATCATTATAGGAATGATTCATGACTTGAGCATAATAATACATGGTTTCGGATGAGAACATGTGTTTTGGGCCAGACCTAAATTAATCCTAATTCAACTAGGAATTAATTAGATATTTTGGGTTGGGCCTAAATTAATCTTAATTCAACTAGGAATTAATTAGGTGTTTTGGGCTCGACACAAATTAAATCCTAGTTCAACTAGGAATTAATTAGGTTAACTTAAACTCCCTATATATATGATCTAGGGCATGTTTTTTAGAAGATAAGAAACTCTAGCCGCTGATGCACAAGTCGAAATCCTAAGAGAATTGCACACAAAGTTCTAGCAAACTTCTCTCCTACTTGTGTGCGTGTGGACTATCAATAGAGGTGCTACACTTGGAGCACTTGCTGATCTCATACCTGATCTTATATCCGCTGCACTAACCATACTTCAGGTATAATCGAGTTCTCTATTTATCAGATTCAATTAAGTTAATACAAGACCTAGGGCTTAGGGTTTTGCTAGATTAGTCAATTGATAATTGTCGAATTGCTTAAAAACCTAACAAGATAATATCCCTCCGTCTATCAGATCTATACCAAACAAATATCACCAGACGGAAATATCACCAAAAAGGTATGAACTGAGTAGGTAGAAATGATAGCTTAATCACCAGAAAAATAAGGAGACTCTCAATTTATTTACTGTTTCCCATATGTTCTCTTTATATTTTAGGAACCTTCAAAGTTTGTATGCATATGCTCTAAACTTTTGAATTCCCTAAGTATCTAATGGTACTATATAAATTTTAGAAATCTCTTCAACTTGAATGGTACACTACGTCTACACTTATTATAAACATATAGCTATCCTTCAGGTTTTACCTCCACAAATAATGGGAACACTTATCTGAAGAACATAAATCACAATGGAGTTATCTTATCATGAAAAGTTTCTCTGTATTGAAATTTGGAATATAACTTTTAGATAAGAGAAAAGCAAAACCCAGAAGCAAAACCTTTTAATATTCTTGGACAAATTGAAACCAGAAAGAAAACAAACCATTAAACAAGAGTATCAAATTAAGATTCCAACATAAGAGACCAAAAGCAAAATGTTGTTGGTTTATTACCTTCAAATGGAGTTCACGAATAAAGCACTGAAGAAAGCTCACGAAGAGAGAAATGTTCAAAACAAAACCTGAAAGCTGAAATCAAATTTGACTTGATTACTAAGAGTGAAAGACGCAAAAAGAAGAAAATTTGAGGTGTTCAAACAAAATCCAACAAGAATATACAGAACCACCAAAACCTGAAAGTTCCACGGGAAGAAAAAAGACATTGATTTCGGGCTGAGAAGAAACGACGTTGAAGAAGGAGATTTGAGAAGAAACGATTTCGGCTTGTTCTCTTTTTAGGTTTAGGTTAATTTGTGAATTCACTAAAAAAAATGAGGATAAACTAGTAATTTTATATTCTAGTTACCGCAGATCATTGTTTTAAATAGAAGTCGGAAATTGTAATTGCTGGTCACTAACGAGTCGTTGTGACCGATCGCTGAACCAGTGACCACGAAACGAACATGTTTTGGTCGCGGTCACCATCGACCAGCAAACGAACAAGGCTTTAATAAAAAAAATTTGGTCATAAATATAATTTCTTTTATAAAAAAATAAAAAGTGAAGCTGAAATCAAAACCATACCAAACCAAAATATATTATTTACCATTCAGTTGTGTTTTTCAAATTACAAATTTTCCAAACGATTTAACCGAACGTCTAAGTTTAATCTTAATCAAGCATATCTGATCTTATAAGCCAAATCCTATAAACTTTATATATATTAAGTAAGACTACACAACTTTCTAAAATCATATTTTAGTGGAGATGATTGCAGACTTTTAACATGTTAGATTTTTTTTTGTCTTTCGTCTGATTTGATCAAATATGTTTATTTTTCCAAACTAATTTTCTTTTAATATTATAATTCTTTAAGTTTTGTATGAAATTTACTACTTTTTTAAGATCCCACATTGAAAATTTTAAAATCCAAGAAGCTATATATCAGCCAAATCAGAAAATTCTAAATAAATTATATTTATTTAGCTACCGTCACTCAGATTACTATATCTTTTGATTCTGTATTCATGAAAACATTTTATGGCCTTGCTGAATATGTACACAACAATACTAATGTGTGTGCCATCGTCATATAAAACAAATCTACAACAAGTTCATGGATTTGAATGAACATTATTACGAGATAATCTTGCTTCCAAATGTGTGACAAAGAATTTGATCGATCGAGATTAAAAGACCATTATATTATATGCTATGACGTGTCTATTATCTATACACTATTAATGGATCATAACAGTGTACCATGGTCCAAATTTAGGAATAATTAATAATTCGTATCTTCGTTGGATAACAAAATCTTTTTGAATATCTGATAAGAATTAGTAAACTAAACATTCTATGTGCGATTAATCAAAAATAGAGAAATTACTCAACAACAATCTTTCATTTTATTACTTAACAACACATGAGTGATTTTTTTTTGTTTTTCCGTTAATATTAAATTGACAAAATCTGTTTTATAGTCAGTTCCAAACTTTTAATATTAGGCAAATACACTTTCTTGAATTTTTTTATTTTTTTACTAGAATTATGTTAATTGAAATTATTGTCCAAACATTACAATGATGAAATCCTAAAACCGCCAAAAAGCAATAATATCTTCAAAACTAAATCCAAAAATGTTTTTAACAACGAATCTCTCGAAAAGAAATCCAATTCAGAAAAATAAATTAGTAAACATACTCTCGACTACTTTTCCTAGAAATAACTAAATTTGAATATCAAAACCACAATTAATAACATAAAACCACTTTTACATAGCTTGTAATCTACAAAATATGAAATAAATACGACAAGTGGAAAATGACATGGAGCGACTTTTTCAACTGATGTCACGTATGACACAAAAACAAATAATATTGCATTTTCTTCGAAACTGGAAAAAAGAGTCACAAATCAACTCACGTTACAAAAAATTTAAAGTGGTAATTAACTAACAAACAATTTTAAAAGTAAACGAATATTAAACAATTCATATGATAATGCAAATATAAGAATGGATAAAATTGTGACACACGTCAAACATTTTGTATACATACTCATTCAATTACTAAGGCATTTTTGTAACTTTTCCAAAAAAGATCAACAATGGGAAGTTTAGGAGAAGATGATTTAGAGAAACTTGTTCATGATTATATTGAACTATCATCTCCGATCAAAGTCTCTGATCATACTGAGAAATCTTCCAGAGCTCTAATCATGCTTCAGGTATCTATCTATCTTCATCTTCTTCTTTGATTGAAAAATCAAAGCTTTAACAGTTTTATATATGCGCAGGAGATTCTTGGTACGAAAGATGAAGTGGAGAAGGAGATTGAAGAGAAGGTAAAATTGTTTATGAAGAGAAGAAGATTATCTTATGAAGGAGATGATGAGAAACATGATTTGATGAGTAAGCTTGTCTCTAAGCTCAGATCTGACGGCTACGATGCTTCTGTTGCTAAAACTTCATGGGACTCTTCTTTTGATCATCGTGAAGGTTAGCAATAATATTTACTTACATTTTCAAGAAAAATATAATAATAAAAGTTGAAGACTTTGATCTTTACTATTCAAAAACGTTTTAAAAGTCTTGTTTTTGATTTGTGGGTTTTGTGAAAAATAAGTTTTTGATTTGTGGGTTTTGTGAAAATGTAATAAGCAAGAATATTGACTTCGTTAAATTTTTAAGAAAAAGTTATATATATGCAAATATCTTTGTTAAATTTTTTTGTTGATAAAACTCTTTTGTTAAAGAGTGAAGACTTTGATCTTTACTATTCAAAAACTTTTAAGTGTCTTATTCTAACTTGTGGGTTTTGAGTAGAATGAGTTATTAATTTGTGGGTTTTGTGAAAATTAAGTTTTTGATTTGTGGGTTTTGTGCAAAATGTGTTTTAGGGTGTAGAGTGTTCAGGTGCACGAGAAAGTACGAGTACATTGACGTCATGGTGAGCGACGAACACGACGGTGATGACGTAAGCAGGAAGAAACGTGTGATAATTGATCTTGACTTCAAATCTCAGTTTGAGTTAAAAAAACAGACAGGAGCTTATAGAGAAGTGACTGAGATGCTTTTGAAAGTGTTTGTTGCGAAAGAAGAGAGATTGAGAAGAGTTGTGTCGTTGGTTTGTAGTGAAATGAAAAAGTCAATGGAGGAAGAAGAAATGTCTAGACCACCATGGAGGACTTCAAGATACATGCAAGCTAAGTGGCTACCTGAGAACCGCCGAAGAGTCTCTAGCTGTAAGAGAGGGTCTTGGTCTGTGTTTGATGAAGATGGTGAAGTTGGGACGATTAGTGGTAGTACTTCGAAAACTAAGTGTTGTTTTCCGATTTTCTGATAGGAATGCGTAGCGTTTTTTGTTGTTGTTTATGAGTTTCTAGAAAATTAAGGTACGATTTTACGTTTGTCGTAGTGATGAGGGAGAAATGGGAGTGAATTGCAAAAGAAAAAAAATTGGGGCTTGTTGTGTCAGTTTTTTCTGTGATGCATTACAATATGCATATTCTACTTGTATCGATAGCCGATGGATACAATAATATAAGTATGTGTTTTTGTCGTGCTACACAATGTCCATTTTAGTATCTAATGTAACTTTCTTTATCATGATATATAATATAAATGGGGAAGTGTATTTAGTTTATAGTCAAATATTATGTTTACTCATTATTGGAACTCGATCGTATCATTTGGTATGATAAAAATTCGAAGAAATTTGAGTTATAGGAAGATGATAGTTTTTTACAAGCGTATTTTATAAAATAAAATTAAATATTATTTATAGTTTTTTATTGTAAAAGGTTCTATTTTCAAAACTACTACCCATACTTTCTCAAATGAGAATTTTTATTTTATTTTTATTAAAAATAATTTTTAATAAAATAATATTATTTAACATTTTTTCTTTTGATGAAAGATTTTTGTGAAAAACTTGGTCTAAATTATTTTTTTAACCAAAATCATTTCATATTTAATTTGAATTATAAATTAGTTTATCAAGATTTTCTCAGTAAGTGGTTACGAAGATGTAACATGAAATCATGAGTTAAGTCTTATTGATTTAATTAAAGAAAATAGTTTTTAAGCAAAACTATTACATGCGATAAAGTTAAGTTTGATAAAATATGAGTTGTAGATGATTGTCTTTTAACCAGAATTTGTGTTAGTTGGATAAAATTTGAAGAATTTGAGAATTTGAATTATAGATTCATTATCGATTTACTTTTGGAATTATGTCCAATAGATCTGGAACGGGAATCATAAGATAAGAAGGATGAGGTGTAATAGTTAAAGTGCAGATGAAATACAAAGAGTTGAAACTGTAATTAATTAATAAGTATACATCAGACTAAACTATAAAAGGACTTGTAACACACTCTTTTTTGTCTTATCTATTTCGTCACGCTTTATTCTTTGGATTCAAATGAGTACATACTAGATAATGTAAATAAAAGTCAGAGAGCTAATTAATTAGGAGATTATGTAAATTAAAAAAATAAATACGTGATTGATTGAATAAATATAATTAAAGAAGACACGGAGAAGGATGTAGTTAAGTAGATGAAATTTTGGACTTGAAGTGGACAGTCAGAGACTGCTTAGAGAGGAAGCAAAAGAAATCGTCTCGAGCTCCTCAATCAATTATCTAACTGTTTTTATTGCTGATTTGACAGTTTTTTAATAAAAACGAAATTAGGTCATGAAGAATATTCCCAAAGCGTGTTGAAGTTGACATCGGATATGAATTTGGGTTTAAGAACAAGTTTAATAGAAAAAGTGGGGTATATTGTAAATAAAAGGATTAAGATGGGGGGTTTTCTGCGAAATTGGGAAAGTGGGTGGGTGAAATATGAAAAAGAAGGAAATAAGAATGTGCTTCCAGAAATGAGACAGAGACAGTTCAAAGTCAAATCAATCACTTTCATTTGACAGTTTACAGAGAGAGCCGAGCTACAAAAGATACTCAAATAGCTCTATTCCTATGTTTTCTCTTTTCCTTATTCTCTTTCCATTTATGGCCTTTCTTTTTCATTTACCTCATTATACATTCACATTTATTTGTGGGAGAGTATTAGACCATCTCCGTTGGTAGAACCTCAATGTATAACAAGTATCTACTCCAATTTTTATTTTGTATTTTTCAAAAATATTTTAAGAACCCATAGCTTCTTAAAAATAATTTAAGGATCCATGGTAAAATAGCATTAGGAATTTTTAAAAATCAACTTTCTTCTTTACTAGTTTGTACATGCAAAATTAAGTGAGACAAATGCAAATCAATGAAAGACATCATTCATTTAATAATCAAAGATATTCATTTAACAATAAAACAATACAAAGAACACTTAACTTAATGATAGAAAACAACAATTAAACTTTAACTCAAACTAAACTAAAAACAAGACTTAAACTAATACACGTTCAAACAATACACTTATCAAATACAAAGTTCACACATTATCAAGCATGTCAGCTATTAGCTTCTTCTTTAGAGCAATTTCCATTTCATCAAGTGGTTTTTTTTTTGTGATCAGATTTTCAAGCACTGACACCTTGGACAATCTTTCTTTCAAAGCTAAATCCTTTTGTTTGATGGTCCACATGGCCTGAAACTCCACCAGAGAAATGGTCTCGCTGTTGGTCACATTACCTTTGCTCACACTTCCTTTGCCTTTGGCTTTAGCAGCCTTCACACCTTTAGGACGAGCCATTGGTTGATCTTCTGGTTCCATAACTATGTTAGAGCTTACAGATTGGTCACCAAACTTTCTTTTATTTGAGTTTCCCTCACTGTTGCAAGTTAAAGAGGCACACCACTTTCTGATCATTGCGAAGCTCTATCCATGCGTGTTCAAGGTTGAACTTCATCTTGTGATCATGAAAGAAAATCTCGTAAGCCAGCTTCAAAACATCATTCTCACTCTGCCCACTACTCTTTTGCCTCTTTGCAGCCTCAAAACATCCTACAAACTTGCATACAAAGTCATTTATCTTATGCCACCTTTGCTTACAATTGCTAGCTTCTCACTTTTTAAAACCAGAAAGTTTCGGAGATGCGTTAAAATAAGCCGCTATGAGTTTCCAAAACGCATTTAATTTCTACTCATTTCCCACCACAACATCCTTGCTTGTGTTTAACCAATCACTGCATAGCACAATATCTTCGCTTGGACTCCATTTGTGTCTTTCTCTATGACCCTCAACTCTCTCTTCCACTCGCTCTGGATCCTCAGTTATTTGTGGTTCTAGTTGACTATCTAAAAAATTTGTGAAATTATAAGAGTGAGTTGATGAATCCATATAAGATGGACTATATGGATCCATGAAGAATGGTGGTTCAAGGTTGTGGTTAAGGTTTGTTGATGTGTTTAAAGAAGGTTTATCATTTAATATATAGGAGAAGGTTTCAATGTCTTACGGTTTGGACTTAAACCTAAAAAGCTTTGGTACTTAAAGTTGTAAGCATTCAATATCATTTATGTATTTGTCTAATCTACACCTAACAAGCATTTATCACAATATTAAACTGAAAACACATCTCTAGAGTTCTCTTTTGACAAACATTTACCACAATTTGACAAACAACCATCATTGATGTTTAGCAAATTTCTCGTGTAAATACAGAAGAACATAGGCAACTAACCTTAAGTAGTCTCCATTGGTAATTGTTCCTTCTATGGTGAACTGTACCAAACTCCTTTGTACTTTCATCAATTGACGTTCCAACAAAGTCAAATGATACACACCTTAGTGCAAGTGTAAGATAGATGAAGAAATATCAATAATCATTTTACAAAAATAAATAAATGGCCAAACTGGTGACTTAAGAACAATAGAAAAATATAAACCTCAACTACAATACATCACTAATCTATTCAAACAAATAAGACAAGCCACAATTCTTAAATTAATGAAACACCAAGATCCAAGCTGAATACGGTGTTGACTTGATAACATTAATTGATGTACCTCAAACGAAACTAACAAGCATCGAAACATAAAATAAAATCATGCTTCATAGTGCAAACCACAATGATCCTCATATTCAATGTCTTTTCAACAATCACTAAAAGAAGCTGCAGTTATGAAGTTCCCCAGTTGTGGAATTTGACAAAGAATTTGAAATTGAAGATTCATCGACACAATGAAGAGAATTTGACAAAGCATTTACATAAAAAGAAACTTAACTGAAACAGAGAGGATAAAAAACTCACAACTTTCTGAGTAATTTGAGAGTAAGAGTCATCCCAGTGAAGTGGAATAATCGGAGATTGTTGTATATTCGACGTCAAAGGAAGTGGGTCAAAAACAAAGAAAGGTAGATTTAGAGTCAGAGAAGAGTAAAGCGGATGAGAAGGAAACAATTGTTAGAGATAAAAATGGTGAAGAGGTTTGTTTTTCTTCTTGTTGTTATCAAAAGCAAAGGAGAAGAAACAAAACAAATCATTATTTTTTTTATTATATCCACCTATAAAAACATAACATGTTAGGGTCTCTAAAAAACCTCAAGAATATCTTTCCCAAGAAATGTTTCTTGGCTAATTGATTTATTTTCATTTATTTTTTCTCACTTAAAGTTTAATAACTCATCTAATTAACCTATTAAAAACTCCAATGGAGTTGCTCCTAGTACTCCACAAGTCCACTATTACACATCTTACTTATTTAAAAAAAATTCCAATTGTAAATTTGTATATACGTAACATATCTTAGTTATCTAAATAAAGGGTATATAAATAAGTGGATTTCGTTGGTAATTTGTCCCGATTCTGGATACGATTCAATATTGTTTATTTTGGTTTAGTTCCAGTTCAGATTTTCAGTTCCAGGTTTTGTTCAGCCCTATGCAAAGTAAAATTTTGTGTTGTTTCAAAATTGTAATTAATTTGTGAAGGTTTCTTAAAAGAGGACCACAAGTTGCCCAAGTTTCATATCCTGATTAGCATAGTTTGTGCGGAGAAAAAACCAATTAATCTGTACCAAGAGATAAATACACATATAAGCCCAAAATTCGATATCTGGTTGGGTAGTGGTCACTAGTCAGAGAGTCATGTATATAGAAATCAGAACAAAATTCTACGAACTTGACCACAATATTCTTCTTCTTTCATTTGGCCATTGTGTCTCCATTCCAAATTGATGATAATTTTTGGTCACACACGCATGTTTGGTTCTTCTTCTATGCTCTCCATATCATTCGGAAGAGTCTTAATGACTACTAAATTTACATAAAACTCTTTTTGGCTCTTCACACCATATGGCTACCTGATCTTGATATCCTTTGTGCTTCTTCCAAGTCCTTTAGAAATCTGACAATCATATTCACTCTTTAGCTTACATTTCTTATCATAAAGTTTTATGAACATTGGAGTCCGGTTTCGGTCCCTAATTAATTCATTCAACACCAATTTGGGTTTGTGGTGTGTTCTCTAACTTCACCAACCAATGTTAATTCCTTGATCAACTACTGGTTCTGACTCAGTACTCAAACCGAATAAACATGTAATGAGCTCCATATTACCAGATTTCCTGGAAATTTACTAATACGTACCTCTTGGAATTCAGCACTGAGGTGCCACCGAGAATAAACCGAATCCCGGAGTTGGTGGCATTTTGTAGAGCAACTGATCGTGATTCCTCGTATGTTGTTCCACCAACCATGAAAATAACCACCTCTTGTGGCCTGTTCAATCAGAAATTATGTTAACGTTTGATTAGTTTGGCATAGCAGAAATCTGTAATCGTTAAACACATGAGTAGTTTCAAGAGATTGAAATAACTAGTGGCACATACCGTCCCTGTTGAAAGTGATCTCCAACAAATGGGTAGTCCACATCCCGTAATCTCCCTTTGGTTATGCTCTCCATTGTTTGAAACAGAAGAGGCTGATGTTGAGTGTACACATTCTCAACCCCCTATATTCTTCATGAAGTCAGTAACATGACATATATATCTATATCGAGGGTGATAGACAAACTTTCTGGAGTGGAATAATTTCAGATACAGACCTTTAGTCCACGAGCCATGTTGCGTGCTATATTCAAAAGATCTCTGTTTCCAAATAGATCGCCGGTACGCTTCTCCACACCAGCTTGTTTCAAGAGAAATTGAACTAGCTGCAGTTGTGAGACATCCACTGTTATGGTACAAATATTGCATTCAAAAATAGATGGAGCAGAATTACAGATCATTATCAATCTTATAAAGAGATCCAGAAGAATATATTCACATGTACAAGAACACAATGCAACTTAATACTGAAAGGAAAATGATAGTCTGACTGTACCCCTGGTTTGTACTTGGGAGACCGTGAAGCCAATTTGTTGAACAGTTGCATCAACTGAACAGGATTTTCTTTCTCATAGCGCAAAGCATAGAGCATTACCAAACGCAGCCGGTCGATGTCAGACACACTTTCATTACTTAAGAGATCCGTAACTGCCTGCAAAGAAGCATAAAACGAGAGTCAGAGCTCTGTACTTACAACAGAGTCTGCACAACTTTGCATATCTAGCTACAATGATCTTTTCTTGATTCAGATTCTGCATCTAAGTGGATACATATCAACGGGATATCAGTGAGAGATGTGGCAGGTAGTGAACGTCGGATTATGCAGTATGACCTTCTTCAGGTTGCTACTGATAAAGCATTTCTCTATATTGATGAATGCAAGATTTTCCCTACCCCATATGCAGCTCCTTGACCACCATTGCAAGCCCAAGTCCTGCTCTGTTTGTGAAACCATCATCAGTTTCCTTGCTTCGACTAGCTTGCTCATTTCAGTAACCAGGGTCACATGCTTGGAGACATTGCCTTGCATCTTTTTGATACTCAGGGTAGTTGTCAACAAATCTGGCCATGTCCTCTGTAAAACCAATGCACTCACAGATTATAATTGTTACTAGCACCAAAAACTAGAGTTATAAACGTCTTTGCAAAGCATTTTCTAAGACTAGCTGTATTTGTACCTACTGTCTGAATATTTTGGTTACTCTTTGCCACCTGTTGAAAGTCATCTACCATTCGCTTAATGTTCATTCCAATATCCCCAAAGTTTTCATAACATGTTAGATTTGAAGAATGCATCTTGTTGTGATGATAAAACTACCTCCTGCCAGGAAAAGAGAATTATTTAGCTCTCAATTTCTTTTTCTTGTTCCGAATTACTAAATGACAGTATTCGAGAAAACAAACAACCTGCTGATCTTTTGGAAGACTTCCAATGGCTCTCAAGTCCACTTTATTATCTTGAAGTCCTATGAGTTCGTGCACCATTGCCTACAGGAACATATCGTTAATGAGCAAGTCTTATTCCACAAAAAGAAAGACATCTGGAGGCACATTATATCGGAAAGTAACACAACAATGTTTGTTTTAGTCAAGTTAACCTGATATGTCCACTGATTCAGCAATGGGGTAACCGGGTCATCTCTTCTGTCAATTACAAGCAGCAACGGGGAGCTTTCAGTCCGTCTAAAGTCAAAAAGAGCACTTTCATGCTGATACATCAATTTCTGAAACAGAAAAGTGTCTTTCAAATGACTACTCGAAATTTCAGACTCTTCCATAGGTAAGCAAACTGGAATTTAGTTCCATCATATGCACATAGAGCAGGAAGAAGTAACAATTCGAGAGCTTGTTCAAAAATTTCACTTACAGCTGTTTCCTGTGCAATCCTTTTAGCAGTATCAGATGTCCTCTGATATCTGATGACAGGTCTCCGTTTCAACGCCAGAAACACTGCTGCAATCCCATCAACAACCCGATCTGAAAAACGTTGCAAACCAGCGGGATCGACAACCGCTGGGAGCATATATAGATGGTTTGATGCCATATTCAATGTGAAGTGATATGGATCACCAGCAACAAAGTCTGCATAATACTCCTGCAACATATATCCCAAAAAGCCTATGTTATACGAGCCACTACTATGTTGAGTGTACTAAGCAATGTACTACATTTGAATTAAAGAACTTTAGATAGGCAGAGGTCATAGTAAACTCTATAATTATGGCCTTTTCATCACAAAGCATCTCAGAAACATTCTTTGAGCATCAGTCTCCTATTCAATATTCTCATAGAGCCAGGTAAAGCAGAATTCTAATAAATACCTGAACTTGCTGTACAACCTCTCGCTCATCCGAGTCAGCTAAAATATGAATCTGAGTATCCTTCAACAGATTGGAGAAAACTGATAGATTTATTAGAAAAAAGAAATTAAAATATGTATAATAGTCAGTGAACAATGATAAAATTCGAAATACTTAAAAGATGAAAACCGTACATAAATGGTATTCTCCAAATCTAGGATTTGCAAGCTGGTATCGTAGTTTCTGCACATTATCTGTAGTTGGACGGATGAAATAAACAGCTTTCAGATGAGACATCGATTCTTTTGACGCAGAGATTGAATCAATCATCTCCACAAGAAAAACTTCTTTCTGAAGCAGTTCTGACTGTGAATACACAATGCTTACATTGCTAACCTTCAATTCAACAAGAAATTCAAAAAACATAAGACGACGATGATGTGCCAAATTTTTACCGGCTCCGACGACAATTAAGAATCACGATTCCAAATACAACAAATCAGAAGAGATTGTAATCGAAGAAGACGAGATCGATTATTTACCGTTTCTGAGTCGAGTATGAGAACCTTCATGCCGGAAATGTCCTGAAGCATCCGGTTGATGTAATCACGCACCGACGTAACCAACACCATCTTCCCACCGCAAAATTCCGCTACGATTACGTCGTTCAATTCAGATCCACGGCAAGTGATCTCGTCGATTACTGTTGACAACGAAGGCCAGCGAAAATCCTTTCAGTCTTTCAGATCTTCCTTAACATGAAAATGAAGGCCTCGAGACTCAACTCAAACGAAGAAATAACTTTTAAGAAAATAATCCCTACTTTATTTGATATTCCGTTTTCTAACCGGCAGTAATCTAATCCTCGTTATATAAACCCAATTTTAAGCCTGAAGACAAATGTCGGTTAACGTAGACCTTAACGGCGTTTAATTTTGTCTCAACGAAGACGTCTTTTCTTTTGATGTCTGTTAGAAATTAACACCGTTCTCGACGTTGACTAAAGGGTTAAATTATCACATAATCGAATCAGGGTTAAAAATAAGAAATACCTAATAAATCAGGGTTTGTTTTGCAAAACGCATGGTTCAATCACTCATTTGGTTGATACGCACCATTTTCGCCTCGAGCATCTGTCCAAAATTTCAATTTTATTCCTCCATTTAAAATCCCTAAAAATGTCTTCTCTCTGCTTCATCAGACGATTATGAAATTCTCGTAACCGACCCTGATCTCACGGAGAGAATGATACCTTCCTCTTGTTCCATGGATTCAAGACATCGTCTCTCTTTTTCCACGTTAGTCTTCGTCTTCTTCATTAAGTTTCTCAAGTTTAATGAACTACTATACTATAGTCTTTAGTTAGTCAACTTAGCTTCATACTAGTGGTTGACTTTTCGGAATCAGATCTTCGATCCTGTTTTGATTCAGTAATGTGTTTCTAAAACGCTCCTTATAGAGATCTTCGTTCATGTAGCTTTTGTATTGACATAGATTATCACTCGTTCATGTTTTCTTGGTTTTGTGTAGTGAGAAGACAACTAGGAGGAGATTCCAAAGAATTGAAAAGGGTGTCAAGTTCTCTACTCTGAGACTTGTATTGTTTTGTATAATGCTTGGAGCTCTGTTCACGATCTACCGTTTTCGTTATCCACCGCTACAAATTGCTGAAATTCCAACAAGTTTTGGTGTTACTGCTGATATTCGCTATATATCTTCAGCTGAGATCAACTGGAACCATGTGTCAAATATTGTTGAGAAGCACTTATTTGGTAGAAGCGAGTATCAAGGAATTGGCCTTATAAATCTTAACGAGAATGAGATTGATCGACTGAAGGAGTTAACAAAATCTGACTGTGATCATGTAGCTTTGCATCTTGACTATGCTGCAAAGAACGTAACATGGGAATCTCTATACCCGGAATGGATTGACGAAGTGGAAGAATTTGAAGTTCCTACCTGTCCTTCTCTACCTTGGATTCAAATTCCTGGCAAGCCTCGTATCGATCTTGTCATTGCCAAGCTTCCGTGTAACAAATCAGGAAAATGGTCCAGAGATATGGCTCGACTGCACTTACAACTTGCCGCAGCTCGAGTGGCGGCTTCTTCTAAAGGGCTTCATGATGTTCATGTGATTTTGGTATCTGATTGCTTTCCAATCCCAAATCTTTTTACCGGTCAAGAACTTGTTGCCCGTCAAGGAAACATATGGCTGTATAAACCTAACCTTCACCAGTTAAGACAAAAGTTACAGCTCCCTGTTGGTTCCTGTGAACTTTCTGTTCCCCTCCAAGCTAAAGGTCAGTGAGCTAATAACGTCGTCTTCTGTCTCAGCTAGTTTTAGCATCTCATCTCCTAAACTGATAATGAGAATTTCAATTGCAGATAATTTCTACTCCGCAAGTGCAAAAAAAGAAGCTTATGCGACCATATTGCACTCTGCTCAATTTTATGTCTGTGGAGCCATTGCAGCTGCACAGAGCATTCGAATGTCAGGTTCTACTCGCGATTTGGTCATACTTGTCGATGAGTCAATAAGTGAATACCATAAAAGTGGCTTGGAAGCTGCTGGATGGAAGATCCAGATGTTTCAAAGAATCAGGAACCCAAATGCTGTACCAAATGCATATAATGAATGGAACTACAGCAAGTTTCGTCTTTGGCAATTGACTCAATACAGCAAGATCATCTTCATTGATGCAGACATGCTTATCCTTAGAAACATCGATTTCCTCTTTGAGTTCCCTGAGATATCAGCAATTGGAAACAATGCTACACTCTTCAACTCTGGTCTAATGGTAGTTGAGCCATCTAATTCAACATTCCAGTTACTGATGGACAACATCAATGATGTTGTGTCTTACAACGGAGGAGACCAAGGTTACCTTAACGAGATATTCACATGGTGGCATCGGATTCCAAAACATATGAATTTCTTGAAGCACTTCTGGGAAGGAGACGAACCAGAGATTAAGAAAATGAAGACAGATCTATTTGGAGCTGATCCTCCAATCCTCTACGTTCTTCATTACTTAGGTTTTTACAAACCTTGGTTATGTTTTAGAGACTACGATTGCAATTGGAATGTGGATTATTTCCAGGAATTCGCAAGTGACGTAGCACATAAAACGTGGTGGAGGGTGCACGACGCAATGCCAGAGAACTTACACAAGTTCTGTCTATTGAGATCGAAACAAAAGGCACAACTTGAATGGGATCGAAGACAAGCAGAGAAAGGGAATTACAAAGATGGACATTGGAAGATAAAGATCAAAGATCAAAGACTTAAGACATGTTTTGAAGATTTCTGTTTTTGGGAGAGTATGCTTTGGCATTGGGGTGAGACCAACGTGACCGATAATTCTTCCACCATTGCTGCTTCATCGCCACCACATAAAACCGGTCTTTCTTCCCTGTGAAGTCTTTGAATCCGTACAAAAAATTGGTAATGTTCTTTGTATTCTTTTTTGTTTCTAATCAGCTTGAAACCTGTATACTAATGAATCCCTGAAACAATGCCATCATGAGGGACTAAAGGAATGAAAGAATTTATTAGCTTTGCATTCATATTTTTCTTGAATAGTAAAGTCAACCAAATTTGTTTATTAAATTCTAGAGAACCGGAACTAATGAACCGAACCGATAAAATAATTTTTGTGCTGAGAACCGAAGTGAAGTTATTTATTAGCCGCAAAAAATGGCTTCGCGACGAAACCAGAGAACATGGATTGGACTTGTCGTTTCCGTCCAAATCAGTCTTGTCGTGGAATTTCAGTTTCGTTTGCTTTTGGAAATATCACTGTTTCTGCCGTCAATCGTTTTCGCTCAACGAAGAGTCTGAATTTCGGATTCCCGGCGACGCCGTTTCTTTGCACTCCGAAATTATCCTTCGAGACTCATGCTAAGAAGAGTAAGAAAAAATCGAGTTACATCGAAGAATTGCTCTTTGAAGAAGAAGAAGCTGAAGAGGAAGAAGAGCAAGTTCTCCCTGAAGAGATACAAGACGGTGCGTTTTGACTCCCTTTTGTGGTGGTTTGAATGTAATCTTATGATTCTCTCTAGCTTGAGTTCAATTTTAATCATATATATAATCATTGTTGGTTTTTGTAGAGTTACTAATGGATGATGGATTCGACGATGAATTTGATCTCGACGAAGAGTTTGATGTACACGAAGAGGAACTCTATATAAGCCTACTTTCTAATTGAAGAATATTAGGGAAGATAAAAACTTGTTGCATCTCTCATCTATGTGTTTTGATCTCTGAAGGCTGGAGATTGAGGTGGTGGAGGAGGCATTAAACTTGCTGGAACATTATGGGACAAAGAAGCATTGACAATAGCTGAGAAAGTCTGCGAGTCTTTTAATGGTGATTTAGGCATTTATGCCTTCAAAACTTTGCCAAACTCAACCATACAAGTGCGAATCGAGCGGCTCACTAGCAAATTCGGTTCCCCAACAATGGAAGACATTGAAGCATATTCAAAAAAGCTACAGAGCAAAATTGGCTGAAGCTGAACTAGCCAAGTCTATACCAGACAATATCTCTTTAGAGGTTACTTAATTAGTTAGCCTTTTACATCAACCTAAAGTCATGGATTTTGGTTTATGGACTCAACAAAGCTTGAACCTTGTGGACAGGTTTCATCTCCTGGTGTTGAAAGAGTAGTCCGGATTCCACAAGACCTGGATCGGTATAAGGACAGACCAATGTATGCGAGGTACAATAGTGAGGACAGTGAGACGGAAGGGGATGGTATTTTCTGGCTGGTTTCTTTTGATGAGGAAGCCAAAAACTGTCTTTGAGGCATAGCGGACATTAGAGTAAACCGAGAAAAAGCAGGCAAAGGCAGACCTTTGAGCAAGAAGCAAAGAGAATGGCGACTCGAAAAAGCTTTCGAGTCACTTCGGTTAGTTCGTTTGCATTCTGAATGTTGATGCACACGAAGAAAAGGAATTGTTTTTTAGTTGTAGCTTATATTAAAATCTCAATAGAAAGGAGTCTATTACAAAGACGACGCAGAAGAAAACCAAAAGCAGATGGGAATTATAGACATCGGCATGAGAATGGTTTCAAGAATCCATAGTGATGATGCAACGGATACTCTCTCCCTTCAACATGTAATCAAAGGCCTTATTGATCTCTGAGAACGGCACTGTGTGAGTGATGAATTTCTCAAGTTCCAGCTCCTATTTCATAAAACAATGATCAGAACATTGATATATATATACACATATTCAAAGTCTGTATCAGAAGATTGAAGCTTCCCATTACCTTGTTCATGTACATTTCGACAATCCCGGGAATGTCAGTTTTGGGTTTGTAGTTACCAAAAAAAAGTACCCTTAAGAGTCCTCTCATTCAGAAAGTTCATTGGATGAGTCTTAAAGGCATCGTCTTTGCTTGGCACACCGACCAGGACCGCAACACCCCATCCCTGCAACAAAACAAATGCCACAAGTTCAGATTTGCATCCATGAAAACTGATCATGGTTTTTGGTTCTAAGTGATGTGAAGGGAACATTACGTCGTGAACACATTCAAATGATTGAATCATGGCCTGAACGCTTCCGGTACACTCCAGACTTCGATCCACCCCACCATTTGTCATCTCAGCGATGACCTGTTGAACTGGTTTGTCATGGTCTCTCGGGTTCACAAACTCGGTCACACCAAATTTCTTAGCTGCCAATAACATATCAAGCTCAATGTAAGTGTGAAGAGATAAGAGAAGAACACAGTAAAGAAGACTTTTATCTTTATGAATACCTTGCTCAAATCTACTAGAGTTGAGATCAACACCAATGATCCTAGAAGCACCAGCGATTCTAGCACCTTCTGCAGCAGCTAAACCAACAGCACCAAGTCCAAAAACAGCAACACTTTGACCTTTTTTGGGTTTAGCCACATTCAAAGTAGCTCCTAGTCCAGTGGATAAACCACAACTGACAATGCAGACTTTGTCAAGAGGAGCTTCCGGATTGATCTTAGCAACCTGACCAGAGTGAACCACAGTGTACTCACTGAAAGTGGAGGTCCCAAGGAAATGATGAATTGGTTTGCCTTTGATGGAGAACCTCGAAACACCATCATGAATCATTCCTACTCGCTCAGTGTTGATCCTGAGAAGATCACACATGTTGGATTCCTCTGAGTGACAGTGAGGACATTCTCCACATTCTCCGGTGAAGATTGGTAACACATGATCTCCTGGCTGAAGATCAGTCACTCCTTCTCCAACACTCTCCACAATCCTACACAACCAAACAAACCGATCTCAAATCTCTAAATCCCTAAACGATTAAAAGACTTTTTTAGGTCTTTAGCTTTTACCCTCCAGCTTCATGACCGAAGATACGTGGAAAAATCGGAGTTTGTCCCTGCAAAATCAAAAAGAGTAAATTTCCAAACTTTAAGATAAAAAATCCAAACTTGATTAATCTTATATATACCTTTGCTTCCCAGAAGTAAACATCGGTGTGACAGAGAGAAGTGAAGTGAATCTTAATACGAACTTCATGTTTCTGCGGCGGAGCAACTTCAACTTCCTCCATCACCAGTGGCTTTCCAGCTTCCCATGCCACAGCAGCTGCAATATCACCACAAACAAAATACGACACCGTTTTGGTAAGGTGATCAAAATCTTAAAAAGGTGAAATCTTTGAAGAACTAATTGAGAGAAATGTAAAGCCCATGATGGATCATTATTGAGAAAGCAGAAAAACAAACCTTTGCATCGAATAATCTGTCCAGTAGTAGACATTTTTCAACAGTGAAAGGACTTTGCTTAATATCTTGTTGTATCGTGTGAATGATTGTGAGAAGAAGAGAGAAGCGATTTAAATAGTTGGAAATGGAAGAGAATGTATTTACGTAAAAGCCACTCGAATTGTTGTTTAAACAGTTTTTCTAGTCGACATGTGTAGATAGATTTCGACTATCGTGTTACAAGGGGCGTTTTGGGCTTTGGTTTTGTCTCTCGAAAACTCTTTCCACTTGGAGCTGTATTAATTCGCCTACGTGGCACTTTATCATTTGATTAAAATATTTAGCAGAAAGTATATAAATTAAAGTCCAGTTTTAAATTCTTAACCTTGATGATCACGCAGTGGTCTTACTAAGACTAGTAATCGGTATCCATCGGCTGTTTTGTTTAGAATTGTTTTAGTACTTTTCTTTTTCTTATTTTTGTTAATATTAAATTACAAACTGATTAGTAAAAAAAGTAATAAAAATAGAAATAAAAGAAAAAAATAGGTCTCTTAAATAAAAAATTTGAGAAATAAAATGAGTGGGCGACTCTCAAAGTTTCGTAAACGACCATTTCCCGACAGTTTTTCGGGAGTTTTGACGGCGACACTGACTGGCGTTGCCCTAGATCTCCGATTTGGTGGGTGTAAGTACAGGTTCGTTCCTTTTCCTAAGATTGTTTGGGGGGTTTTCACAAACCCTACACGACGAAGAGGCGAGTTTACACGGCGGAAGCATAGCGACGCGGCGGAGCTCTGGTGCTATAAGGGTATGTCTGCTGCAGGCGTATTCGAGGGAGCGGGGGTCACTTCTCGCAGATCTGATAAGTAATCCTACCCTATTTTCCTTTTGTTAATTTGGGATTATGTTAGATTCTTTGGAGATTTGCTTATGTTAGGATGAAAGTAGTCGAAATTGGCTATTCATATGAGTCGATTACATGGAGAGATTCTAGGTTTGGGTAAATTGGATACTATGTGGCGTAATCGAAACATTGGGTTAACGATCGATACATGGATTACTCGGCGGTCAGATCACACCTATAGTGATGATATTACCTTCACGTATGGTGATATCGCTTTGATCCTGAGTGTTGAAATTCGAATTTGGAACAGATTGTGGTCACTGTATAAAAGCAGTAAAGCGACCTATGTTCCCCGGGGTTTAAATATAGATGGGGTCGTGTATACGATGGGGATAGGATTATCAAGTTCATTGTGGATAGTAGTGAGATTCAAAAGAATTATTAATGTTGTTCAAAACTCTGAGAATCCAATGTTCCATTGGAACATCAATTTGGAGATAATAGCATATAGCTGTCGGATACAACTAGAGATTATAGTTGTCGGTTACAGGCTGTGGTTGGATTGGCGGGTCATGAGTCTGTGGATTCTGATAATCTTTAAGTGGGGGACACAATGGCTAATGTATATGGTGTTTTTTGGGGTCGCAGGGAAGGGGATCCTGCATCACGAGGTCTCAAGAGTTCGGCCTTCGAGTTTTCTCGTATTTCTCATACTAATTAGATGGATAAGCAGGGGTTTCGTCACATGTAAGGTTTTGTAATCCTTTTCACATTTTTGGCAATCCAAAAGCTGCATCTGTTATGCTTTCCCTCGGCGAGTGGTCCTAGGGGGAATTTAGGTTAATCTTCATATTACATGGCAGGACCCCGAGTGCTTATGTGGGTGGCAATGGCAAGTGTTAGCACATGGATGGGTTGAGACATATAACTGCGGGAAATTTGGTGCCGTGGGGCTCAAAGCATTAGTTCAGCTAGGATGCGCTGAGGTAATTTAACCTATTATATATGGTGCTTGTTATGATTTCCTAAAACATAGGAATCTTAATAAAATAATCTTCGAACCGAGTCAAAAATATTACTATCAAAACGAGTATATTAATTGGGGGATGAGGATACGATATAAATTTAAAATTCAAATGCGAGGAAAAATTCCAGATTTTATGGAGATACTAGGGCTATTCGAGTTTATGTGGCCTATATATATTAAACTTAGTATTGATTTGTTCATAAGCGGTGCTCGTATACTATCCCGGGAAACATTTAATTTGTGATTGTTGCAAGAAATATAGAGGATTTGGGTAGGTATGTCTCAGATATTAGTCGAGTCAATTTACCCTAGAAGACGCTTATTTTAGAAGAAAAGGAGAAAGGGTTTTAGGGCAACATAGCCGTTTTTGAAAAAAGGAAAAAATAGATTGTCCCAAGATATGGTTCCAATTCTATTTTTCCTTTTTCCTATTTTTCCTTTTTCTACTTCGCCTTTTCTCTCTTGTATCTCCTTCTATATAAACACTCATTGTAAGATGTTTTCATAAGTAAGAAGAAGAGAAGAGTCTTCTCTAATATTTTCCCTTAATTCTCTCTTTATTTTCCGCAAGTATAGTTAATCTTTGGTGTTGATTCTAACATGGTATCAGAGCAATGATTCTCGTC
>JAKUCM010006290.1:0-22829 GCA_023374145.1 Lepidium sativum
TCATAAGCCTTTCCTTCCCAAGCCTGAACAAGACCATAAATTTGCATCAATTATGAGTTTATTCTCTGCAATAGCTTTCCTGCATATGGATGAGAAAAGAGAAGCTCACCATAACATTGTAGTGCATCAAAGTATAATCCATATCATACCCAATTGCACTAATGGACCGTAGATTCAATGTACGACTACAAAATATACCACGAGGAGAGTGTTGTGCAGAGAAAGGGCCCTAAAATATCAGGCATAAAACAGTGAGACATTAGAAAGAGGAAGGTCCTTATAAAACTACACTCATAACTCGTTACATTTGTGTCTTCTCACCGTAGTGATCCTCAAACTCCAAACTAAGAAAAATATATAAAATAAAAACAATAAGGATTAGATAACGAACTTGGATACCCAACTCTCTGATCAAATTTTCAGCGGCTTGAGCCTCTGTCTTCGCTACTTCCTCAATTGGACCCTCCAATGTAGCCTGCTCATCTCCTGCATAATATACACCAAAGTTATCATTTTTTATAATCATGAAACTGCAGAGAGAGACAAGAAAGAAAAATGTAAGCGTTTCCTCATACAGCGAGACATACACAACGTTAAGGTTCAACCTTTAGTTCCTATCCATTTCAATAAACAAAAAGCACCCAAAACCAAGCTGCCTAACCAAAAACCGAAACTTTACCCCACATTTCACTAAAACCCCTATTTGAATTTTGAAAACTCGCAAAAGAAAACGGAAATATGTATACCAAATGACTGAAGAGTGTCAAGCTTAAGATTCAAATCTCCCTTAGTGCTTTGACCCAGATAGTCCACTTCAAATTTAGAAGCAGTTGTAACCGAAAACACGTCGTCTCCGACTGTAACGAGTCCACCGTTAGAGGCAGCTCTACACTTGATAATCCTAAGAGATCTCCTCTTGTTTTTCCTAAAGTCAGGTAATTCCGCCGCAGAACAAGAAACAAACCGCATCTTCGTTCCCATATCTCTCCAAAGAAGCATTTTATCGAACACCTGATTGGCACATAGATTCATCATCTTCTTGCTTCCTCTTTTCGCTTTAGGCGTTTGGTTACAGTAAAGAGATGAGAGTTGAGGAACGTTAACTGAGAAATTAGGCATTTCCTACACTCAGTCCAGTGTCTGAAGAAGAAAAACTACAGAACGTTGATGGCGTGATGTTTTGATCTCAAAAGGATGAGAGATATGCTCACGACACAATGAAGAACATGTGCCAATAATGAGAGACGCAAATCCACATCAGAATTTATTCGCACGAATGTCGCATAATCAAATTATTCTTTCTTTCCTTTTTCCTATTATTTTCCTAATCTGAATAAATTAAATTTGGATAATGAAACAAATAGTTAGTTGTCGACCAAATCAGAAAAAATAATCAAATTTTTGGCAATATTGACTGGTAATAAATTTAAAAGAAAAAAAATTACATACCATTTGAATTTTTTATTCAAAATAGTGTAAATTTGTTGTAGATGGTTTTTAGTCCAATGACATATGATAAATCTATTACAAACATGCACATTTGCACAACCAAAGATCAAATTATTATATAGGAACTTGTTTATCGAAACATAAATTTGCTTATTGGGCCGGCTAATTATGATAGTGTAAATTTGTTTTTTTCACTAAAATAATATATTGTTCCGAATTACAAAGATAAAAAGCAAAAAGTTGATAGAAAACAAATATATTTCCGAATATAAAGTCTAAATGTGGGAAGATTATTAAGACTAACCTCGAAAATGATCATGCTAGGACCTAAAACATAGACTCAAGAAACTGCTATTCAAAAAAGATCGAAGACTGAAGACACCGTTTAACAAAACATGAGAAAGAGTTCTTAAGATTAAATAACGAATGAATATAGTGGAAAAATGAAGAAGAGTTCTTAAGATTAAATAAATAAATAAAATTATAAACATGAGAAAGAAAAAATATGGGGTTCTTAAACAAGATAATTAAGAGACTCATTTTATACATGTCATCTTTTTATTGTACATAATTTTTTTAAGATGAAAATTTAAATAAAAATTAAATTATAACAAAAGTATATTAGTATTTTATTGGTTAGAGACTCTTAATAGTCTCTAAACCGATGGAAGTTTTCTAAGAGCATCTACATTAGTGAAACCCTTAGGGGAGTTCTTAAAAAAAATTTTAAAAAATTAAAAAATGGAGCCAATCAAGGTTCGCCACGTGCCGAACCGGCTCTTCACTATTTACTTTTCAGCGGGAAATATCCCATTATTGAAGTCAAAACAGAACAAAGGATGACTCGTTGACACTTTGATAGAACCCTAAATAAAAGAAGATTTCGAACTAGTGTATAATTTATGAACAAGAAGCAAATCCTCTGCATATAAGCAAGTGAACCCAAGAACACAGAACCCGCTCGAGCAGGAGAGGAAGAACTAACAATCAAACTAAAGCAACAGAAACTACGAAACTCACTAGAGACCTAACTAAACCCCTAATCAAAGCTAAAACCACAAATTGAACTACTAAAGGGTCAAAACTATTAAAAGACAAAACATGTACACAAAAACACCGCATCTAGAAGAGTTTATCACCATTGAAAGATGATAGGAGACGACTCACACCGTTAACACTCTTCCCGGAACTAACTCGGACTGCCACCACCGTCAGAGCTCCAACAAGTGAAACAAAAGCTTTCGAACAAGATGAAAGAGCAATCTCACCTGTGAAGCTCAACCACGAGTTATGCACTGTCTCATCTTCTACCAACCAGAGAAATGCCACGACAAAGAAGAGTGACCAGAGTCGGTGCTGGAGGAGCCATCGCACGCCGGTCATTGAGCAGATCTGAAATTTTTTGTCTTCGGCGACTAGTGTTTGTTAGAGAGAGAAGAGCTTCTCGTTTCAAAACTATGTAGTCTTTATCTCCGTGTAAACTTGTTTTGATGGACCAATTTCTAGTATATGAATTAGCCCTAAGATTTTGATTTATTTGTGTTAAACAGTTGTAAGTTTTTCGATTAATCAGTTTTTTGGTTTCTTACATATCTTATGAAATTATCGGAACAAATATCAAGTTCGATTATTAGTTATTTTTTGCAATTTTTATTAGTTATTGCATATCTTACATATTTATTAGTTATTGAAATTATCGGAACAAATTATCGGAACTATATGAGATTTGCAATTTTTTGTTGGTAGGATCCATATGAGATTTACAGATTTGTAGCATAGTAATTTGTGTTCGTATATCTTCACAACATATACGTTCTCAAAGCTGAATATATCCAATATCATCAAAGATGTTGAATCACTAAATACAAATTACAAACAAACACAAACGAGTCTTTTGGAAAATACACGTGACAAACTCTGTAAAAATACGAACAAAACTTCTACACAACGTTTGCATAAGATATTGAAGCTGCTATCCCATTGACCATATCTTCCTCTGGCTAAATGTTTTTTGGTTGTTGCCACAAAGGATTCAAGAAGTGAGTTTTTCCACAGATATCTTCGAGACCGTTGAATCTAGGGTTATCCAAAACTGAAGAACATTCCTGCCTTTGAAACTGTGTAACTCGTGGCACAATACCTTGTAGATTGTTATGAGAGAAGTTCATATACGAGAGAGAGGAGAATATACCAAAATTTTGAGGGATTTGACCTGTCAGCCTATTACAAGATAAGTCTAACGTCTCGAGATTTCTCAACTTCCCAATATCTTTGGGATATCGCTTGTAAAAGTGTTATCTGACAAGTTGAGAAGATGCAGTTCCTGATACTGAGATATACTAAAATATCGATATGATCCGTAATTCATCATGTACTCATTAAGGTAGTAATTTCACGCCAGTTGGAAAAATAGTTTGGTGGGAGAATGCTAGTGAAACCATTATGTGATATATCGATGATTCTGAAACTCTGAAACCCTAGACACGTAGCGATGATACAAGGGCCCAAAGAAGTCGTTTGATCTGAGTATGAGAACATGTAATGAAGGTAGAGATCCTAACCATGATGGAAACTATCAAAGATGAGTTTCACTAGTATTCGGTATTAATCTCTTTCTGTTTTGTAATGACCAAATTCTTTCGTTTGGATAGTATTTTATCGAGCGTGTCTTTTATTGGTTTTTCCTAACTTCTTTCGTAGGTCTATAATTTATTGTAACTCCTTTTCTAGGCTTTATTTCTGGAAATATATTAGTTTAAATGACCTATAAATAAATTTATATACGTATATTAATATAAATATCATTCACATTTTTTTTAATTTATTGGATTAAATGTTGTAGCTTTACGAAATTACGAATGATTGTTTGTAGTATCTATTCCATTCCAAACATATATATTTATTCGATATCCATACAGAAACATATTTGAAAATAATTTTTATTTTAATAAATAATTCAAATTATAAGAGCATCATATATGTAATTAAAATTAATTAGTAATAATAATATGATCAGTTTTGTAAGAATTTTGAGATACACGTCTAGGGTTACAGCAACAAGCACCGGTTTTTGAGCCATTCATGAGTACACAAGCTCCTCCTCTGTATCCCTTTGTTTTGCAAGCTGCATTACAACTTGCTGGGTTTTTACAATCTCCAGGTAAAACTGGTATCATTTGTCCTGTTTCATTTATAAACAAACTCATTCATAAGACTTGAATTACATAACTAATCCATTTTTTTTTGTCAACAGCAGATTATATTGGACCACAACTGGCCGGCCCAATAGTCAAATTTCTACATCATGTAGGTAGAATGACTCGATCCCGGATTATACAAATGTGTTTCTTTAAGTAGACTTACCGCCTGTCACTAGCCTAGATGTCATTTACAACTAATCCATTTCTTTAATAAATATTTTGTTCATGCTTTTGTTCCTGAATTTTATTTGGTTCTTTCTTTGTAATATTATCTTCATATTAGAAATTTTTTTTTAAACTACATTCATATACATAACAAAATAATCTTAAAAAATTGTGGTCTTTGGAGTCGAACTCAGTAAAAGAAAGTTGCAGAAATAAATATTTAACAATTTACTAAAAACACAAAGAAATATGTTAACCTGAAATTGCTGGCATAAGGATGAAAGCAAACACCACCAATGATAAAATTAAGAAAAGAGAAGAAAATTTATTTTTGGGCATTGTTTGTGTTGCTAAAAAATTGCTGTATGTATAAACTTTGATCTTACTAGAGATAATAAAAAAGACTAGAAAGAATCAAAGTTCAAAACTGATCTCAGAAGAACTTGTGGGAACATGTTTAGCTAGAATATGTATATATAGATAATAACTTGTACTCACATTATGATTTGTAAATCTTATTTTCTAGTAAAATTTATCTGATGGATTTCTTAAGGATTTAAGTTTCAAATCTTTATTAAAAATGTTGTAGTTTTGGTAGAAGTCTGTTCAAAAAATTCTTACAAATTTAAGATATAAAGATAGATTACCTTTTTACAAATTCAGAAACTTACTGACATATGATTGTGTAATCATATATACAAATTTAAAAAACTTAGACTATGAATTAGACTTTGTTACCGATCCAATGATTATTTGTTGGCAATTTTTTTTTATAAATATAGTAGACTTTCAATATTTGTAATGAATATTGAATAATGTGTAAGAGATATGTTTACATATAAGAATATAAGCTATACATTACACCAACTAGATCTAATATTTATTTTATTTTTAAATTGTGTAGAAATGCATTATTGGAATTGGTCATTTTATTCTTCAACTTCAATTATAAAATATCTGTTAGCATAAGTACTATAGAGTTTCTCATACTTATGGAATTATATCTAAATAAAATCAGAAACTATAATTACTAGCAAGTTGGCAAAAAAAAAAAAAACTATAACTACTAGCAAGAATAGATAATCTGAAGTTTTTTAAAACATATTTAGTCTATATCTTATCATAAAATTGATCCAGTAATGGTTTATTGATTTGAAAACTTTCAAGAGTTAAGGCTTCATATATACACTATAGATCTCCTAAATCATATGCTGAAGTTCCAAAGTACATACTCCAAGATGGATATATATATATATATATTTTACATACTAATTTCCATTGAAATTAATGGAGATGCATAAAATAATTAGAGACTTTTTTATATTTGTTAAACACACAACTGTCAAAAAAAAATCTAAAAAAAAATTCAGCGCAGGTATTAAATCATAAAATTGGTCCACTGTATATCGTATTTCTCGAGTTTTAGTCACAATCTTCCTTCACCATCTTTTTTCACGTATTATGATTTCTTATTGGTCCAAGAATACGAGTTGATTAGATTTTATTTAAAACCCTATCAATCTCCCGCATGTATTTTTAATAAATTTCTTTTTGGGTACGGTTAAATAAATTTTTATTTTATTTTTTTGTCAACTATATTGGAGCACAACTGGTCCATCCAATAACTAAATTCTTACAAAATGTAGACAGAAGAATTTGATCTTGAATTATACAAATATGCTGTCTTAAGTGGATTTATTGGTTGCCACTAAGTTAAATATTATATGCAGTTAAATAAATGTATTCATTTAACTAAAAACTTTTAGTTTTCAATTTCTTTTTTAGCCTATTTATTTGATCACTAGTAATTCATGTCTATTTCATTACTCTTTTTTGTAAAAAAAAAAACTGTTTTTCTGTGTTCAAATTTATTTTTTGTGAAAATCAACAGAATTTAACATCTTGCCTTTTTTAGTCTGTTCGAAGTGTTAGTTCAATCTATTTTCAAGAATTATAAATTTAACACTTTCGAATTTTCTAATTAGTTTTCATTTTTTTGAAAATATTTTTTTTATATATTGTGTTAAATTTTATTTTTTGTGAAAATTAACAGAATTTATTGCTTTTGCTCTCTTTTTACCATGTAATGTGTAAAAATTCCTTTTATACTTAGTATTTTTTAGGGTTTACATCAAATCCAATTGGTTTAATGTTGGTTAAGAACCAACCAAATCTAGCTAAAAAATTTCTAATTCGTTTGGTTAAGATAAAAGTCGATTAATTAGTTTTGGTAAAATTAATACTATAATTTTGATAAAATTAACATGGTTAAGATTAGAATTACTTTATCCGACCAAAAAACAAAAAGACATCAGGATTAATTTAAAATTTTATATTTAAATTATGTTAAATGGATTCCTAATTGATGTACAATTCGATAAAGGATCAACAGACTCACCGGAGGAGATCTGATAAATATTTTTTAAAATGTTTATAAAAATCATCACGTATCTTAATGTCATATAAAAGAAAAAAATTAATGTATAAATTAAGGTTAAATAAATTATACCGATATGATATAAAAAATGTTATTAAATATTTTTCTGTTAATATAAAATTGAGGAAATTTTAATATACCATAATTTCTCACCCAACATGGCGAAATAAGAAGGTTCCGAGTCCTAGAAACACAGTTTCATAAAAGAACACAATCTTCACTAGTAAGAGACTTTGTTCCTCTAAGATTTGGTCTTAGCATTTGATGTAGCAGAAGAAGAAGAAGAAGAGTAAAGCAAAGAGGATGCAGAGAAACTCGTGCTACTACTTCTAAAATACTTAGCCGTTTGTTGTAAGACCGATGAAGTTGAATCATCTCTCCGACGTTGATCTCCTCCATTGTTACAACTTCCAGAGCAACCATGATTAGCTTTCATTGATTCTTCTCTCTCTTGATGTATCTCACTGAGCATAGCAGCCACATCTTTCATAGTAGGTCTGTCTTCTGGTATTGGATTGATACATAGAAGTGAAACTCCAAGTGTTTGAACCATCTCTTCCACTTCTGAGTCTGGTCTTGATTGTAGTTCTTTGTCGATTACTTGTATGTCTCTGATTTTCTTGACCCAATCCACTATGTGGAGTCCGTCTGGTATTGTTGGATCGATCGGTTGCTTCCCAGTTAGTACCTCTAGAACTACGATTCCGTAGCTGTACACGTCGCTTTTCTCTGTTATCTTCATTGAGTATCCGTATTCTGCAAAATATTATATTGTAACTATGAATTACTATTCAATTACATGTGAATCAAACCAGAATACAATATTTTTAGTTGGTAAAGATTAGAAAGGAATGTGGAAAGTACCTGGAGCAATGTAACCATAGGAGCCAGCAATGGTGTTGGAAGAACGAGCAAAGTCGCCATCATCTACAAGCTTAGCTAATCCAAAATCTCCAATGTAAGGTTCAAAATCAGGGCCAATCAAAATATTGTTGGCCTTAATGTCTCTGTGAACAATGGGAGGAACACAATCATGGTGCAAGTAAGCCAAACCCTGAGCTGCTCCAAGTATAATCCTGTACCTCACGTCCCATCCTAAGCTGCATACACCATTGCTCTCATGAAGCAAACTCCCCAAACTTCCATTCGACATGTAGTCATACATAAGAAGTCTAGTGTTCTTGTTCCAACAACATCCTAAGAACCTGACAATGTTCTTGTGTCTGATTGACCCAAGTGTTTTAACTTCAGCTGAGAACGAGTCTCGAAGTCCTGATGATTTAGTTTTCTCATTCAGATTAGGTAATGTTGTTGTCATTGGCCAGAGTTTCTTCACTGCGATGACTTCTTGGTTTGGCATTTCTGCTCTATACACTATCCCTGAACAACCTTTCCCAATAACATTACCTTCTACCAAACACTTGAGTACATGTTCAACTGTGAAGTTAAGTTTCTGAAAAGGTGTGAATTGCCATGTCCATTGGTTTTCTCCGGTCTCTGAATCGTTATCCTGCTGGATCATTCGTCTTGCTCGTAAAACCGCAAACACGCCTAATATAGCTAGAACCACTGTTACACTGATTAGCAGTCCAATGGCTATCTTGAATCTCTCTGTATGTACACCTCGGTGTATACTTAACTGTAAGCTGTTACTGACAAAACAAGACCTGAAACCTTTGGAACAGAGTCCTTTATTTTCTTCTATCTCTGCTCCTGTCAGCTGTCTGAACACTTTACTATCTGGAAGATAACCTGAGAATCTGTTGTGAGAGATGTTCAGAGAAACTAAGTTCTCTAGACCAGAGAGCGCAAAGAGGTCGCCTGAAAGCATGTTATGCGAAATATCCAGCACTGATAATCGCTTAAGCCTTGAAATCCTTGCTGGGATGAAGCCATCTAATGAATTCCAGCTCAAGTTTAGGGCAATGTCTAGATCTTCAATGTCAAAGAGCTCCTCTGGTATGGTTCCAGAGATGTTATTACGGCTAAGGTCAAGAAGCTGAAGATTCAAGCAGTGACCGAGAGATGAAGGGATTTCTCCATTGAAGTCATTCTTACTAAGAATGAGCCGGTTGAGTGAAATGAGATGACCAAGACTATCAGGAATCTTACCAGTCAAGTCATTCGAAGAGACATCAAGTACCTGAAGCTTAGTTAAAGATGATAAAGAGAGAGGAAGATAACCTCGAAGAGTGTTGTTGCTCAAGTTCAGCATTTGGAGTTGTTTGCAGTTGCTTATTTCCAAAGGAACTGGACCAGAGAGATTGTTATTAGACAAGTCGAGGAAGCTAAGGCTCTGAAGTAATCCAATTCCTTTAGGGATTTCCCCTCTGATCTTGTTATTGACAAGCCTCAATCTGACAAGTGAAGTGCAGTTTCCGATCTCTGGTGGTATAACACCGGAAATGGCATTAGATATAAGCAAGAGCTTAGTCAGATTACGAAGCTGAAACAAACCAGCAGGTAAAGCTCCGGTGAGAAAATTCTGAGACAAGTCAAGAGCTTGAAGATTCTGACAATCAGCTAATTCGGCCGGAATATTCCCTTCTAGCTTATTCTGCCAACCCAAGAAGATGCTGAGCTCTTTAAGCAATCCAATCTCCGGTGGAATCAACCCCGTAATCTGATTGGCATCAATCTGCAACTGAACAAGCTTAGTGCAGTTACTTAGAACCGAAGGTATTGACCCAGTGATGTTGTTGCTGCTAAGCATAAGCTCTTGAAGATTCGACAAGTTACCAAACGATTTAGGGATAGTTCCAGAGAAGTAGTTCATAGAAAGATCAATGGCGTTTAAGCTTTTCATGAATCCAATCTCCTCAGGGATAGGTCCATAAAGATTATTCTGCCATAAAAGCATCTTCTCTAGGTTTTGAAGCTTTCCTAACTCTTGCGGAAGTGTACCAGACAAATCATTGTCGTATAGAAACAGATTAATAAGTTGAGAACAGTTCCCAAGCTCTTTAGGGATTTCCCCAGAGAGCATTGTAGAATAGATTGATAAAGACTGAAGCTTGCTTAGTTTACCTAACGAAACAGGTAAATTACCGGATATTTTCGTTGCGGCAAGCCCTACAACGGTTAGATTTCCACAGTTTCCGATCTCCTCCGGGATCTTCCCTGAAAGTTCTGTGTTTCCTCCAGCTCTTATGCTCTCTAAAGTCGAGATCTTTCCGAGCTCCAATGGAAGATTCCCAGACAAGTCATTGTCAAATATCTCAAGAGTTTTGAGAGAAACACAATCCCCAAGTTCTGGTGGGATCTTTCCTGTGAGGCCATTAGAGTTTAAGCTGAGTTCCTGAAGATTCTTTAGCTTCCCGAGACTCGAAGGTATTTCACCAACAAAACTGTTTGAGCTTAAATCAATAACTCTGAGTTGAGAACAATCTCCAATATCAAGAGATATACTTCCAGTGAGATTAGAGTTGGAGATAACAAGCTTCTGTAGTGAAGTAAACGAAGAGATGTTAGGAGGAAAAGGTAAAGCTAACTGAACAGAGACGACATTGATCTCTGTAACTTTGTTGTTGGAAGATGAACAAGTAATGTAAGGCCAGTGACATGGGTCTGAATCAGAAGGATTCCAGTTTGAGAATTCTGACGGTGGCAATGAATCAGAACTGTGAAGCCAGGAAATCAAAGCTGCAACTTCATTGGTTGATGAAGAAGTCGAGGAGATGAAGAAAGCTAAAAACAGAGAGATAGTAATGGAAAAACGATAACAAGTTAAAGATTGTCTTGGAATCGGCATTTGCTAACACTTGAGATCTTTTTTTTTTCTTGGCTCTCAAATCCAAAACCAACCTTCTTGGTTCTGCATCGATTTGAGTCTCTCTCTCACACACTCTCTGCTCTTTGGCGTAGGGTTTAGTGATACTTTAGAGATAAGCAAGAAGAAATAAATATATAAAATTAATCAACGTCATTTCATATGCTCTGTCTTTTTCTTTTACCTCGGGGTTCTGTTTCTAGCTTCAAATTATTATTTTTAGGTGTAATTAATTACACTCATTAACTTTTTTTCTGAAATCTGTTTTTTTTGTAGACAGGACAATAGTCAATATTTATATATACTATAATACTGTATTTTAAAAAGAAAATTGGTTTCACATCTTAAAACTATTTAACACACCGGCAAATGGCATCTAGCCTAGTGACAGTTCGTAAGTCCACTTAAAGTAGCGCATTTGCATAACCTGAGATCGAGTTTCCATGCCTACATTATGTAGAAATTTGGCTATTGGGCCGGCCAGTTGTGGTCCAACATAATTTGCCGTTGACAAAAAAAAAATTATTTAACACACTGTTAGATACTTTTTAATTTGATGGTTACGATGACTCAGTTAATGACTATAACATTTAAGATTTGATTTTTCACTTCTATTGATATAATAGATTAAATATAAATTTTAAGAATTGAAATAAGTTATAAATCGGGTTTCATCAATTTGTTGACAAAAAAAACTATTGAACACATATGTTATCAATATAATATTTAGATATAAATAAAAAATAATATTTATTACCAAAACTAAGTTTAAACTTTTTTGATAAATAATATATCAAATCGTAATTTCATGATAAGTAGTCTAATTTTGTTCTAAAATTTCAAAAATTCATTGCATTGCATATAGTTTAAAAATTGACGATATAAGAAAGTTTTTTTTTTGGGTAGAATACCTTAAAGAAACCAATTTTAACTTAATGGATGTTACTTTATGCTGGTATCAAGAAAGTAACAGATCTATCTATCCATTATGGTGATTTTGCTGTATGAGAAAGAAGTTTGTACTACACTTTTATACAAAATCGAAACTTGAAATATACTGTAATTATATGAATAAGAAAGAAAAGAAGAGCATGTGGTTTTGCATAGTTTTCTTCAATTAAGTCAGGATTGTGAGTTGGTTTGATTTCGAGACTTGAGCCTTGCGTTTAAGATTCTTCCTCGTTTGATGTAAACACCATCTATTAATGTATTAATACACCAATTGTCCATACCTTATCGAAATGAAAAAATATGTACTTAGTAACAAGTTTCAATAATTGGTACAGTTTTTATTATTAAAGTATTATTCATTAGTTAAAAGTTTCATAAATATATCTATTTTCCACCTCAATTAGTTGATTGTTTACTTTCTCCACCAAAATTTAATTTTAGATAATCTGATCATCCTGATTTGATAACCATAATAATAATAAAAATTACGATTAGATCGATAAAATTTGATATATAATTCAAACTTTAAAATTTTATTACGCTGTACACGTGTACGTAAAGTAAAATTTCATAGAAAAAAGTTGCAAGATAGATCATAATTCATGACTCACTAGTCCCAATTAGCAATATGTTTTGATTATAAATTTTTAAAGATACATAAAAACTTTTCCAAAAAGGGTGCTAATAAGGTTTAAACTTACATTTAAAGCTTATAGGATTATAAAGGATTTCTTAATGTTGTACGAGTTAGTGGGCCTTGTGGCTGGTTTTGTTCGAAACGTCTATGTAAAGCATGGATCAATTCAAGAATGATTTAGAGATCTTAAAGTCAATGAAGCACCTGAATCTAGTGAGTTATATGGATCTAAATCAAGACATAGCAGAAAGTTAATCTTAGGGTTTAAGTACATTTATGATGTAAGCTATTAGAAATAGTCTGGAGGACAAGATGTGTATGTTACTGAACAAGTATTATGGACTATCAAAACTAAGGAAATCCAGATCCCATTGATAAAAACTGATCAAATATTAAGATGTTTTACTTATTCTCGTGTTAGAATATATATTATAGTTTAAATTAAGCTTTAATCCTAATTACTAGATAGACACAAATCATTTTATTAGGGGGTTTCATAAGAAATGACATTCTTACTCTAAAAAATTGAATATTTTACTTTTTTGTTATGCTTATGGAATTAGACATCCACTTTTTCTTATGTTAAGTATTATAAATTCGTTGAAATTTTTAAAACATAACATACGTTTCATAAATTTCGGTGATGTGGTTATTGATTTTTTAAAAATATGATAAAATAAAATAGAAATGAAAATAATTATTAGAAATATATCAAATCTTCGATATTAGCTAGTTATTAAAGATTTGATCAGATTCAGTTTTTTGGATTATTTATGACTTTATTGAATACTAAATATGTGTCGATAATCTTCTGAATTTTAAACTTCTAATTGGATAAATTGTAATTTTCTACAATTTTGTTTCTTTTTTGTCCGAACCAAAATCTGGATTTCATCGGAAAGATCATAAAAATGAATCTACTGAGAAACTTTCACGAGAAGCTTTTTTTTCTTAGTGTTTGCGTACTGCCTAAGAAATTTATTTAGAATTTAACCTTAATCTTATAATTGGATCGACAAGACTCCATAGATAACCAAAACAACTTTGTTTTCTAGAAAAGTCATTTTCCTAAGTAGTATTAAATTCATCTTAGTTAGCAGTTATGATCCTTGATTATAGGCAGACATTTGGTTCACCGGTTTCGGTTTTTCAAACTGATTAAATCTTCATTTGATGCAATGACTAACAAGGTCATAATTGAAAAATAATCCAAACACAAAAGGGTTCTATGACCAAGACACATTGAAGCTAAAAAAATGTGGATAGCCTTATCTTTCATTTCTGAAAATGATAGCTAGTCAGATGACTCGTCCCGGTTTTTAATCTGGTTAATTCGGTTCAAAATGTCTGATATAGAAATCTTGTCACCCAAAATTTATTTCGGTTCATGTTTGGTCGGTTTAACAAAACCAAAAATATCAATAAATTGGACCAGTTTATAAACTGGTGAGATACATATTTATTTGATGGACAACACAAAAAGTGAAAAAGATACATATTGTAGAACCGATACATGAGTAAAGAGACCCGAGCTTTCTCCATATACTCTTCATCTACTTGGTTCATTTATCACCTCTGTCATTCTTCGAAAAGATAATTACACCGAGTGGGTTACAGACTTTTCTAATTCTCTACAAGTCAAGCAAAAGATTGGCTTCATCAATGGATCTCGTGGAGAGTAACTATGTTAGGGAGATTAAACACAAGAGGGCCGGGAGCAACAGGACATGACGTTATATCACATAATGAATATTTTTTTTGGAGCGAAGGGATAAATGCTTGGAAGTCGGAGCATTATAGTTACTCCATTAGGTATGTTTTTGCCTGTTCATGGCATCAATTAATTAATATTTCTATATACCAAGAGATTTCTCAGAAAACATAAAACATCAAAAATGCCGTACTAATGAAATTACGACTTACTTGTAACTCCTGTTACCGTAATGTTTCTACTACAAAAAGTATATGAAAGTGATACCAAACATCTTACTATTCATGACCCAAACTTATTCGTAAAACCCCTTATTAATTATTATATATAGTTTGGTGGATTCGAACTCTATTAACTGAAATATTTAACCACTAGATTCAAAAGAGTTCGGCAATACTTTTTTTCCTAACTTCGAGCAATCAAAAGAGTTCGGCAATACTTTATATATATATATCAAATAGTTTGATTAAGGATTATTAGTTCTAATATGTATTAGTTTTTGTTCTTGAATACTTTAAGCAACATATTTTTCTGATGTCATGTTTTTCGAAATGGATTCTTTACAGAAAAAAATTACAAAGTGATTATGTTTTTACAGCTTAATCAACACTCCAACTAAAATATCTGCAACTTAACGCAATTAACTATGCATTTTTGTCCTCGATCGATGATTCTACTTTTTAGAAAATACAATTTTCTAACTCATTAAAATAGAGAAATAACATCCAGCATCATGTTATTGCGTTAAACATACTTGAAAGACTTGAGAAATTCTTAGTCAACTAATGTTTCATCTCAATCCTGTAAACATAAATTTCTGATAGTGTAAAAAATAATGTCATTAAGGTAAATATTCTATAACATAAGTATTACAACTAAAAGATAAGTATGATTTTTGTTTTGTTAATCGGAAGAATGAGTTAAAATTCAAACCAATTTCTAAAAACGTTGAACATGGTTAAATTTAGACATCTGATAGCTTAATAAAAATGATTTTGTTCATGCATATATTAATACTTTATAGAAAATAGTATGTTCTAATGCAATAACTTTTTATTTTTATTTTTGTCAACGGCAAAAGTCATAACTGGTCAGCTCAATAGTCTTATTCCAATATCATGTATGCAGGATGACTAGATCCTTAATTATGCAAATGAACTATTTTAAATAGATTTGCCGACTCGACCAATAACCATTTGCAATGCAATAGCCTTGGAATCTAGAATTTCTTTGGTTCTAATAAAAGTGTTCCAATATCTTTATATCTTGTTAACTAACGCTTCCTTCTTAGAGAGCCACACGATCTCTTCTTGTTTCTCCATGAACCCAACACAGACCCTTTACACTCCCGGCAGGAACTCGCCGGCGCCGACGAACCCATCTTCACTCTTTCCTCAAATCAACAGATGTCGAACCATCAGAGACCTTTCCCAAATCCATGCCGTCTTCATCAAATCGGGTCAAATCCAAGACACTCTCGCTGCTGCTGAGATTCTCCGTTTCTGTGCTACTTCTGATCTCCTTCACCGTGACCTTGATTATGCATATAAGATCTTCAATCAGATGCATAACCGGAATTGCTTCTCTTGGAATACTATTATTAGAGGTTTTAGTGAGAGCGATGAAGACAAAGCGGAATTCGCAGTAACATTGTTCTGTGAGATGATGAATGATGAGTTTGTGGAACCTAATCGGTTCACGTTTCCGTCTGTGCTTAAGGCTTGTGCAAAAACTGGCAAGATTCAAGCAGGTAAGCAAATTCATGGGTTGGGATTGAAGCTTGGGTTGAGTAGTGACGAATTTGTGATGAGTAATCTCGTAAGGATGTATGTGATGTGTGGTTTGATGAAAGATGCGTGTGTGTTGTTTTATAAGAACATTATTGAGCGAGATATGGTGATGATTGATAGAAGAAAAAGAGATGGTGAAGTGGTTTTGTGGAATGTTATGATTGATGGATATATGAGACTTGGTGATTGTAAAGCTGCAAGAATGTTGTTTGATAAAATGCGTCAAAGAAGTGTTGTTTCGTGGAATACGATGATATCTGGTTATTCACAGAATGGGTGTTTTAAAGATGCTGTAGAGGTTTTCTGTGAGATGAGGAAAGGAGATTTACGACCAAATTATGTTACTTTGGTTAGTGTTCTTCCTGCAATTTCGCGGCTTGGGTCGCTGGAGCTAGGAGAGTGGTTGCATTTATTTGCAGAGAATAACGGAATCAGGATTGATGATGTGCTTGGCTCTGCTTTGATTGATATGTACTCCAAATGTGGAATCATTGAGAAAGCTATTCAGGTGTTTGAGAGATTACCACGAGTGAATGTGATTACTTGGAGTGCAATGATAAACGGGTTCGCTATACACGGTCAGGCGGATGATGCGATTGATTGTTTCTGTAAAATGAAGCAAGCTGGAGTACAGCCTAGTGATGTTGCGTATATCAATCTATTGACCGCTTGTAGCCATGCTGGTTTGGTAGAAAAAGGTAGGAAGTATTTCAGTCAAATGGTGAGTGTGGATGGTTTAGAGCCTAGGATTGAACACTATGGATGTATGGTTGATCTATTGGGTCGCTCGGGTCTAGTTGAAGAAGCTGAAGAGTTTATACTTAATATGCCCATAAAGCCAGATGATGTAATATGGAAAGCTCTTTTAGGTGCTTGTAGAATGCATGGAAATGTCGAAATGGGGAAGCGTGTGGCCAACATTCTGATGGATATGGTTCCTCATGACAGTGGAGCTTATGTAGCACTCTCAAACATGTATGCTTCACAAGGAAACTGGTCAGAGGTTTCAGAGATGCGGCTGAGAATGAAGGAGATGGATATAAGAAAAGATCCAGGGTGTAGTTGGATTGACATTGATGGTGTGCTTCATGAATTCCTAGTGGAAGATGATTCTCACCCAAGAGCCAAAGAAATCAACTCAATGCTTGTAGAAATCTCAGACAAACTGAGACTGTCTGGTTATAGACCAATCACAACACAGGTTTTGTTAAACTTAGGAGAAGAGGATAAAGAAAACGCACTTCATTATCACAGTGAGAAGCTTGCGGTTGCGTTTGGGTTAATAAGCACAAGTTCTGGAAAACCAATACGGATTGTTAAGAATCTACGCATATGTGAAGATTGTCATTCCTCCATTAAACTCATTTCGAAGGTTTACAAGAGAAAGATAACTGTAAGGGATCGAAAACGCTTTCACCATTTCCAAGATGGCTTATGTTCATGCATGGATTATTGGTGAAAGAACACTCGCTAACAAAGTGTATACACAAGCTCTGTTGATTTATCTAATTTTCATTTCCAATAAAATTTAGAGATTTATATTTTAAAATCAGAAGAAAAATATTAAAGCACTCTCAATTCACTAATCTAAAGTATTTTGAGTAAGTCAAGGACAAATGATCTAGTGGTCTAGTCATTTAACAAATTCTCAAGGCATCAGGGATCGAACCCCTTATCTACAACAACAAAATTCAAAAAAGTTTAACACCTTAAAAAGACTCAAAATTCGTAGTTCACTACAATAACAAATGATTTCGTTAGTTTAATACAAATCATACCAAAATTTTGACTGTATACACCATATCCTCAATGTACAATTTAAGAATTTTTATGTCATGAACTCAATAACTTTTTAGATGGACAAATAGTATTGGTCAAGTGGTAAAATGTTTATTTTTACTGTTTTCTGCACCGAAATTCAATTATACGTAACCATATTTGTTCCATATGATATCAAATTTTATTGATGCAAATGTTGACAAAAATAAGTAAGCATTCGTTACTTATCTCTCTAGTCAAAAGGTAAATTTTTGTAATTAATTAATTGTTATCCACTGAAAAATGGTTACACAAAATCAAACATTATGAAAATCATTGTGCACCACAATTGTAGAAACAGTTACATGTATACTTATCAGAGCCTGGAGGCTTCTCAACACAAACTCCAAATCCATTGAACTTCTTCCAACACAACTCCCTACACTTTGGCAACAAACATTGTTTCCCAGGCTCTAGTTCTTCTCCGCATCTCCTTTGTGCCTCAGCTTTAGGAATAACCAATAATACTGCATCCAATAAGAAATAAGACTTCATATATATACATAATAAATTTAAATTCATAAATAAATATTAAGAGTTTTTTTTTTGTCAACGGCAAATTATATTGGACCACAACTGGCCGGCCCAATAGCCAAATTCCTACATAATGTAGGTGGGGGACTCGATCACTGGTTGTGCAAATGAGGTGCCTTATGTGGACTTACCGCTTGCCACTAATCTAAGAGTCATTTGCTATTTATTAAAAGTTGTTTAGTACTGTTTTTCTATTTCTTTTATTGACGATTGTTTAAATTTCAAAACTGATTTGTTAGTTCATTGTTAACCTCTTGCAAACAATATTCCGTCATCTTGATAATATGATTTATTATAATAAATTATATTGGTTGACATAAAAAAGCAGAATTACCTGAGAAAATAACCATCAAAACCAAGAGATAAGACCTTAAGTGCTTGGACATGGTGAAAGACTTTTGAAAATTTGTATCCTTTATTATGTTGTATGTAATTTTTTGTTTTCTTTGGTCATATAATGTCGTATGTAGTGCAAGAGGAACAAACCTTAATATGGTAGTCAAAGTTGCTAATAGATATCATTAGTGACAAGTATTAAATGTTATGACTCTTGCAGTTTGACCTATCAATTCCTTGACCATTTTTGCCTTCTTCTAAATTAACCCTATGTTTTGCAACTCCAAACTTTCTTTTCATCTTTAGAAATTAAAACTGTAAGTCAATTATGATAAATTACGAATAACGTATACCATTTAATCTATAAACAACGACGATTTTTTGACAAAATACGTTGAATATGTAACATTAATAACAAAAATTTATTGACTATATATATGCATTGATTCCTTTTGTAGTTTTTTAATTAAACTACTTATCAAATAATATTTAAATGTAATTCTGTTAAGCAAATCACATTAAAACAAAATATTTCTTTAAGATAGGGTGACATGAGAAAGAAGAAGTCATAACATAGACATTTATTTAAAGAAGGAGAAGCAACCCATTGGCCAAACCTATCTTATAAATAAGCAAACATAGCATGATATTGATATGAAGGGCCTTTACTTTGACTCCCTCATATGCACTCATGTGGTTTTTGTCTTCTCTCTCACGTGGTTACACAGCTTTCACATCCATTCTTACTTCCATTGACATGTTACCCCCACACGGCCACACCTCTCCGTTATTATTAGCGATGTTACTATTGACCAAATCGGTTTATAAGCCTGACTCAGCTCATTTTGCTTCTGGTTTCGGAACTATATTTGTGGGTTGGTTGAGTTTAACAATACCCAACCAACACACTTTTGCTCACCCGAAGCTAGCAAATACTTTGACCATATATTCTCTTGCTTGCTTACAACGAATAAGTTAGGACTGGGCATAAAAACTGGACTTGAGGAACCGAATCTGGACTAGACCGGAAATGTTTAAATATATGAACAAGTACAAAAATTTAGGATCCGAAGATCTAGACTTAAACCGAGAACCGAACGGATACCCAGAGACCCGATTTTATAGTATTTTTCGAGTATTCTATGAGTATTTTTGGGTATTTTTATGTATTTTCTAGCATTTTTTAGTATTTATTTTGGTATCTTTAAGGATTTTTAAAAAATATTCTTAAGGTAGTTGGGTATTCGGCTAATTTTTTATTCTTTAAATTAGGACATAAACCTGAATGGAACAAATCTGAAACCGAACCAAAACAGTGACGGGTCCTATATGAGTATAAAAAGTCCGGGCCTGAAAAAACTAGACCCGAAAAGATCCGACTTGAAGCCGAGTCAAAGACCCGAATGCCCAAAACTAGAATAAGTCATCACTAAACACGTCTCTTTTTCATTGTTTTCCCTGCATACTTAGCTATTATTCTCATCTTTCTTGATCTCACTCAAAACAAATCAGCCTGTAATCGTTGAACATATACATAATACGAAGTCTCTTGCCCACGTTATGTAACAATACTAATTCTGGTTAGAACATTAGTTTTGATCTTTTTCACCAGAATTTGATTCTAGGTAGTCTGATAAAGTATGATTTATAGATAGAGTCTTGTCCATACAGTTGATTCATTTTAATCGACTGATATCAAAGCATAATTCCCCAATAGAAATACTTAAGATGAGACTAGAGAATACTACAAGAAGAGTCCCAACTTTGTTTTCTTTCACAGATACAATCAAATTATAAATGACTCATTGAAACAAGAATATAATCATACAACTTTATAATACAGTTTGAGGCAGTTTTAAATAAAACCTCTCTGACATTTCAACACTGCTATATTGCCATGTATAAATTGAAAGAACTCAAAAAGAAAGATTAGAGTTGTAATTATTAACACCGACGACCACCTCTGCAAATAAGAGCACCGGCATTGTAGGTGATTACGCCAACAAGTGATGAAGATTTGGCTCCTAAACTTGAAGCTCTCGCGTAGCTAGCTCCACGTCCTGCTCCAGAACGTGTGAAAAATGCTCCATTTAAGAGTAGATCTCCTTCTGATCTCCAGTTCCAGTTCTTCCATTGCCCATGCCTTGCATAGTCTCGTTTTGTTACCTGCCCACATACATAACTCCTATTAGTTCTCAATGAAACTATAGTTTAAGTCTGTGATTACAACAATTAGTTACAAGGGTTCTACTTTTAGCTATCATCATCCTTTGACATATATAAGAGATAAGACAAACAACAAGATTGTTCCTTTGAGTCCACCTAATCTTCTAAGGGCTCAAAGTAAGTACTTCAAGAAAGATACCTATAACCAACAGACATATCTGTCGGAATTTGCCCGAGCTAGACATTACCAACAGATTTTTTCAGAGATTTAGGTATTTTTTTCAGGCATTAGCATATCTTTTGGGTTATTGTTTGAAAATTTCCGGTATTATTCTGGTATTTTTCGGTTCTTAATATTACTATCCCATTCAACCGAGACTGATTGAACCCGAACCAAAATCAAATCAAAATCATTTCAATACCTCTTTTGCAAATGGGTTTCTTGGGGCGAGATATCTGTTTCCTTGGCTATTAATGGTAGGACTAGCACTGCCACCAATTGCATACATTTCCCAATGTGTGTAGTCATTGTTAACTACATGAAAATATCCATGCCTACACCTGAAATTGAAATTGATTTTAGCTAACTTTTCTTATACGTTTTGAGAGAACTAAATTAAGTCAAAAGTATGTACCTTGGCATTCTCTGAATAAGACCCTCACCAAAATGGTTATAAGCAATTGTAACCTGCATAACTTTATCCCTTGTGTACGTATCACTATGTCCCAATAACATAACCTGTCACACACAACACAATTCCATTACATAAAAGCCCTAACTTTCTATTCACGCAACCATATACTAAAGCCTTTATCTACCTCGTTGTGGTGTGTGAAGTAATTGTTGGAGATAGTAATAGCAGTAGAAGCCATAACAGCATCAATAAGTCCATCAGCACAATTCGAAAGCGAATTATGATCAATCCAAATATGACTCGACCCGAAAATCGAGATCCCATCTCCATCAGCCATAGTTCTCCATCCATAATGTGAGGGTGAGCTTCTAACCATAGCGTTACCAGTAGGTTTACAATCATGAATATGAATTCCATGGATGATAATATTCGTAACGTATTGAACCGTAATGCAAGCTCCATTAGCGATATGAACATTAACACCACGACCATCGATTGTTTTGAAACTGTTCATGATTAGCTCTTGTTTCAAAGTAATGACCATGTCACGTTTGAAGATGATCCAAAGTGGTTGTTCTTGAATCACTGCGTGACGAAGTGTTCCCGGTTTAGGATTAACCGGGTTATCGTCGTTTGGGTCGCTTACGACGTAGTAACGGCCGTCTCTACCGCCGATTGCGTTGCGGCCGAAACCAACTGCGCAATTGGCTAGATTCTTTCGTCGGAGTTTCCATCTTGGATCACAACGCCAACAATCGTCGATTGGATTTCCGGTTGAGCAAGAGAAGTATCCTAATCTTCTACGCTCTGTGTGGTTTCGTATGCTCCTAAACCATCAAATCAACTCCGGTTATTTAATAATTCATCTCAACCGGTTTTTATTTATCTAACCAAGATACAATCACTCAATTACGACAAATATAATGAACCGGAATCAAATCAATTGGGTGGGCCACTTAAAGGTAAAAGCTCTAGTGTAATTTGACATTATTTGTTATATATATTCAAAAAAAAGACATTATTTGCGTCGGTGGGAACATTATTTTCTCATGCATAAAATAAAGCTTTTTTTTTGGATAAAATTTTCATAAAATAAAGCTTGTTTTGCAGATTTTACTATTTCAGAATCAAGTATCCTATATTTCTGTCCACAAAAAGAAACCAATTTAAACAAATTCCTAACTTTTTTAGAAATTTTTGGAAATGACGATATAATAGGGCAATGTGTTTT
>JAKUCM010006291.1:0-25603 GCA_023374145.1 Lepidium sativum
ACCTTCTACAATAGAATGGCTACAAGAAAAAGGACTAGGGGTTTTTAAGCCACTACGAAGGCTAACACAGGGATATTGATTGTCTATATGTATGTGTACTCTCCATTAGGAGACCATATCATTTGATTGATCGACCAGGTGCAGGACAAAGCAATATAAACCGAGTAAACTATTGAGACGGAGCCAACATCTATCACATAGTTTCTTTTTTTGGTGACCTTATTTCACTATGTGTAAGCTTTAAGTCATCAAATTCGGATAATACAAGGTGCGCATGAGTGTTTTCTGAGGGCATTGGCAAAAAAGTTAGTTTGGAGAAATCAAAATTTTTTATCTCTAATAATGTGAATAGAGGTTTTATCGGAGTTTATAAGTAGAGAGAGCAGTATTAACGTTTCTATGAAGTTGGGGAAAGTATCTCGGAATCCCAAGTTTCTCCAAAAAACGATCAACAAATATACTTTTTGGTGGGGTGCTCGAGCAAGCAACTTTGAGACTTAACAGGTTCAATAGTAAGTCTCTAAGCTTTTGTAGAGAGGATTAGATTTGGGACCCGCCAAAACTAAAGGAAGCATCATCTCGCTTTTATACTAGTTGGATGATGTTTTTGAAGGTTTTCGAGAAGCTGCCCACACGTTGGTTTTTACGAGCCTTAGTAGAGAGAATATGTGTTCTCTTGAGAAATCTTTTATTGTTGTTTGAACAGGAAAGTTCCATTAGGCGTATGGGGGTTATACCTATGTTTTTATCAAAATTGTTGGGACGTTGTTGGTGATTCGGTCTTACATTTTGTTTGGAGACTTGTTTATTATGGGAAAACTTCTAGAAGGGGACTACTGACGTGTTTTTGCATCTTATTGCCAAGGTAATGAAAACTCGAAGCTATCATACATTTTCGTTTTGGTTAGTCTTTGTAATGTACAATTTAAATTTATCATGCAAACAATGGCGAGCCAATTTGAAAATAGTTTATGCTAAAGCTAATATGGCCAGATCAACCGAACCACATCCCGGAAGATAAAGCTTAGACAATATAGACGAAGTACAAGAAGCACTTCATATTATGAGCTGAACAAAAATCACAGAGGTTTAGATGTTATTGAAGTTAGACCTCGAGAGAAACCATATGATCGTATTTTATGGTAACTTCACTAAAAAATACTTTTCAGGTCGTGCAGTATAGTGAATCGGTGGGTCAATTGGGATCATGAGCTTTGTGTCTGGGCCTAACAATGACCTTCTCTACAATAGAATGGCTACAAGAAAAAGACTAGGGGTTTTTAAGCCACTACGAAGGCTAACACAGGGATATTGATTGTCCTATATGTATGTGTGTACTCTCCATTAGGAGACCATATCATTTGATTGATCGACCAGGTGCAGACAAAGCATATAAACCGAGTAAACTATTGAGAGGGAGCCCACAATCTATCACATAGTTTCTTTTTTTGGTGACCTTATTCACTATGTGTAAGCTTTAGTCATCAAATTCGGATAATACAAGGTGCACATGAGTGTTTTTCTGAGGCATTGGCAAAAAGTTAGTTTGGAGAAATCAAAATTTTTTTATCTCTAATAATGTGAATAGAGGTTTTATCGGAGTTTTATAAGTAGAGAGAGCAGTATTAACGTTTCTAAGAAGTTGGGAAAGTATCTTGGAATCCCAAGTTCTCCAAAAATGAATCAACAAAGATACTTTTGGTTGAGGTGCTCGAGCAAGCAAACTTTGAGACTTAACAGGTTCAAGAGTAAGTCTCTAAGCTTTTGTAGGGAGGATTAGATTTTGGGACCCGCCCAAAACTAAAGGAAGCATCATCTCGCTTTTTATACTAGTTGGATGATGTTTTGAAGGTTTTCGAGAAGCTGCCACACGTTGGTTTTACGACCCCTTAGTAGAGAGAATATGTGTTCTCTTGAGAAAATCTTTTATTGTTGTTGAACAGGAAAGTTCCATTAGGGCGTATGGGGTTATACCTATGTTTTATCAAAATTGTTGGGACGTTGTTGGTGATTCGGTCTTACATTTTGTTTTGGAGACTTGTTTACTATGGGGAAAAACTTCTAGAAGGGGACTACTGACGTGTTTTTTTGCATCTGATTGCCAAGGTAATGAAACTCGAAACTATCATACATTTCGTTTGGTTAGTCTTTGTAATGTACAATTTAAATTCATCATGCAAACAATGGCGAGCCAATTGAAATAGTTTATGCTAAAGCCTAATATGGCCAGATCAACCGAACCACATCCCGAAAGATAAAGCTTAGACAATATAGACGAAGTACAAGAAGCACTTCATATTATGAGCTGAACAAAAATCACAGAGGTTAGATGTTATTGAAGTTAGACCTCGAAAAACCAATTGATCGTATTTTATGGTACTTCACTAAAAATACTTTTCAGGTCGTGCAGTATAGTGAATCGTGGGTCAATTGGATCATGAGCTTTGTGTCTGGCCTAACAATGACCTTCTACAATAGAATGGCTACAAGAAAAAGACTAGGGGGTTTTTAAGCCACTACGAAGGCTAACACAGGGATATTGATTGTCTATATGTATGTGTACTCTCCATTAGGAGACCATATCATTTTGATCGATCGACCAGGTGCAGACAAAGCATATAAAACCGAGTAAACTATTGAGAGGGAGCCACATCTATCACATAGTTTCTTTTTTGGTGACCTTATTCACTATGTGTAAGCTTTAGTCATCAAATTCGGATAATACAAGGTGCGCATGAGTGTTTTCTGAGGCATTGGCAAAAAAGTTAGTTTGGAGAAATCAAAATTTTTTTATCTCTAATAATGTGAATAAAGGTTTATCGGAGTTTATAAGTAGAGAGAGAGCAGTATTAAGGTTTCTAAAGAAGTTGGGGAAGTATCTTGGAATCCCAAGTTCTCCAAAAAACGATTAACAAAAGATACTTTTGGTGAGGTGCTCGAGCAAGCAACCTGGAGACTTAACAGGTTCAAGAGTAAGTCTCTAAGCTTTGTCGGGAGGATTAGAATTGGGACCCGCCAAAACTAAAGGATGCATCATCTCGCTATTATACTAGTTGGGATGAGGTTGTGAAGGTTTTTCGAGAAGCTGCCACACGTTGGTTTTTACGAGCCTTAGTAGAGAGAATATGTGTTCTCTTGAAGAAATCTTTTATTGTTGTTGAAACAGGAAAGTTCCATTAGGCGTATGGGGTTTAATCCTATGTTTTTATCAAAATTGTTGGGACGTGTTGGTGATTCGGTCCTTACATTTTGTTTGGAGACTTGTTTACTATGGGAAAAACTTCTAGAAGGGACTACTGACGTGTTTTTGCATCTGATTGCCAAGGGTAATGAAACTCGAAAACTATCATACATTTCGTTTTGGTTAGTCTTTTGTAATGTACAATTTAAATTCATCATGCAAACAATGGCGAGCCAATTGAAATAGTTTATGCTAAAGCTAATATGGCCAGATCAACCGAACCACATCCCGAAAGATAAAGCTTAGACAATATAGACGAAGTACAAGAAGCACTTCATATTATGAGCTGAACAAAAATCACAGAGGTTAGATGTTATTGAAGTTAGACCTCGAAAAAACCATATGATCGTATTTTTATGGTACTTCACTAAAAATACTTTTCAGGTCCGTGCAGTATAGTGAATCGTGGGTCAATTGGATCATGAGCTTTGTGTCTGGCCTAACAATGACCTTCTACAATAGAATGGCTACAAGAAAAGACTAGGGGGTTTTAAGCCACTACGAAGGCTAACACAGGGGATATTGATTTGTCTATATGTATGTGTACTCTCCATTAGGAGACCATATCATTTTGATCGATCGACCAGGTGCAGACAAAGCATATAAACCGAGTAAAACTATTGAGAGGGAGCCACATCTATCACATAGTTTCTTTTTTGGTGACCTTATTCACTATGTGTAAGCTTTAGTCATCAAATTCGGATAATACAAGGTGCGCATGAGTGTTTTCTGAGGCATTGGCAAAAAGTTTAGTTTGGAGAAAATCAAAATAAGTTAGTTTGGAGAAATCAAAATTTTTTATCTCTAATAATGTGAATAAAGGTTTATCGGAGTTTATAAGTAGAGAGAGCAGTATTAAGGTTTCTAAGAAGTTGGGGAAGTATCTTGGAATCCCAAGTTCTCCAAAAACGATTAACAAAGATACTTTTGGTGAGGTGCTCGAGCAAGCAACCTGGAGACTTAACAGGTTCAAGAGTAAGTCTCTAAGCTTTGTCGGGAGGATTAGAATTGGGACCCGCCAAAACTAAAGGATGCATCATCTCGCTATTATATAGTTTGGATTGAGGTTGTGAAGGTTTTCGAGAGGCTGCCACACGTTGGTTTTACGAGCCTTAGTAGAGAGAATATGTGTTCTCTTGAGAAATCTTTTATTGTTGTGGAACAGGAAAGTTCCATTAGGCGTATGGGTTTAATCCTATGTTTTATCAAAATTGTTGGGACGTTGTTGGTGATTCGGTCTTACATTTTGTTTGGAGACTTGTTTACTATGGGAAAACTTCTAGAAGGGACTACTGACGTGTTTTTGCATCTGATTGCCAAGGTAATGAAACTCGAAACTATCATACATTTCGCTTGGTTAGTCTTTGTAATGTACAATTTAAATTTATCATGCAAACAATGGCGAGCCAATTGAAATAGTTTATGCTAAAGCTAATATGGCCAGATCAACCGAACCGCATCCCGGAAGATAAAGCTTAGACAATATAGACGAAGTACAAGAAGCACTTCATATTATGAGCTGAACAAAAATCACAGAGGTTAGATGTTATTGAAGTTAGACCTCGAAAAACCATATGATCGTATTTATTTTGACTTCACTAAAGATACTTTTCAGGTCGTGCAGTATAGTGAATCGTGGGTCAATTGGATCTTGAGCTGTGTGTCTGGCCTAACAATGACCTTCTACTATGGAATGGGGAAAAGAAAATACAAGGGGTTTTAAGCCACTACGAAGGCTAACACAGGGATATTGATTGTCTATATGTATGTGTACTCTCCATTAGGAGACCATATCATTTGATTGATCGACCAGGTGCAGACAAAGCATATAAACCGAGTAAACTATTGAGAAGGAGCCACATCTATCACATAGTTGCTTTTTTGTCGACCTTATTCACTATGTGTAGGCTTCAGTCATCAAATTCGGATAATACAAGGTGCGCATGAGTGTTTTCTGAGGCATTGGCAAAAAGTTAGTTTGGAGAAATCAAATTTTTTTATCTCTAATAATGTGAATAGAGGTTTATCGGAGTTTATAAGTAGAGAGAGCAGTATTAACGTTTCTAAGAAGTTGGGAAAGTATCTCGGAATCCCAAGTTCTCCAAAAACGATCAACAAAGATACTTTTGGTGAGGTGCTCGAGCAAGCAACTTTGAGACTTAACAGGTTCAAGAGTAAGTCTCTAAGCTTTGTAGGGAGGATTAGATTTGGGACCCGCCAAAACTAAAGGAAGCATCATCTCGGTTTTCTACTAGTTGGATGATGTTTTGAAGGTTTTCGAGAAGCTGCCACACGTTGGTTTTACGAGCCTTAGTAGAGAGAATATGTGTTCTCTTGAGAAATCTTTTATTGTTGTTGAACAGGAAAGTTCCATTAGGCGTATGGGGTTATACCTATGTTTTATCAAAATTGTTGGGACGTTGTTGGTGATTCGGTCTTACATTTTGTTTGGAGACTTGTTTACTATGGGAAAACTTCTAGAAGGGACTACTGACGTGTTTTTGCATCTGATTGCCAAGGTAATGAAACTCGAAACTATCATACATTTCGTTTGGTTAGTCTTTGTAATGTACAATTTAAATTTATCATGCAAACAATGGCGAGCCAATTGAAATAGTTTATTCTAAAGCTAATATGGCCAGATCAACCGAACCACATCCCGGAAGATAAAGCTTAGACAATATAGACGAAGTACAAGAAGCACTTCATATTATGAGCTGAACAAAAATCACAGAGGTTAGATGTTATTGAAGTTAGACCTCGAAAAACCATATGATCGTATTTTATGGTACTTCACTAAAAATACTTTTCAGGTCGTGCAGTATAGTGAATCGTGGGTCAATTGGATCATGAGCTTTGTGTCTGGCCTAACAATGACCTTCTACAATAGAATGGCTACAAGAAAAGACTAGGGGTTTTAAGCCACTACGAAGGCTAACACAGGGATATTGATTGTCTATATGTATGTGTACTCTCCATTAGGAGACCATATCATTTGATTGATCGACCAGGTGCAGACAAAGCATATAAACCGAGTAAACTATTGAGAGGGAGCCACATCTATCACATAGTTTCTTTTTTGGTGACCTTATTCACTATGTGTAAGCTTTAGTCATCAAATTCGGATAATACAAGGTGCGCATGAGTGTTTTCTGAGGCATTGGCAAAAAGTTAATTTGGAGAAATCAAAATTTTTTATCTCTAATAATGTGAATAGAGGTTTATCGGAGTTTATAAGTAGAGAGAGCAGTATTAAGGTTTCTAAGAAGTTGGGGAAGTATCTTGGAATCCCAAGTTCTCCAAAAACGATTAACAAAGATACTTTTGGTGAGGTGCTCGAGCAAGCAACGTGGAGACTTAACAGGTTCTAGAGTAAGTCTCTAAGCTTTGTCGGGAGGATTAGAATTGGGACCCGCCAAAACTAAAGGAAGCATCATCTCGCTATTATACTAGTTGGATGAGGTTGTGAAGGTTTTCGAGAAGCTGCCACACGTTGGTTTTACGAGCCTTGGTAGAGAGAATATGTGTTCTCTTGAGAAATCTTTTATTGTTGTTGAACAGGAAAGTTCCATTAGGCGTATGGGTTTAATCCTATGTTTTATCAAAATTGTTGGGACGTTGTTGGTGATTCGGTCTTACATTTTGTTTGGAGACTTGTTTACTATGGGAAAACTTCTAGAAGGGACTACTGACGTGTTTTTGCATCTGATTGCCAAGGTAATGAAACTCGAAACTATCATACATTTCGCTTGGTTAGTCTTTGTAATGTACAATTTAAATTTATCATGCAAACAATGGCGAGCCAATTGAAATAGTTTATGCTAAAGCTAATATGGCCAGATCAACCGAACCGCATCCCGGAAGATAAAGCTTAGACAATATAGACGAAGTACAAGAAGCACTTCATATTATGAGCTGAACAAAAATCACAGAGGTTAGATGTTATTGAAGTTAGACCTCGAAAAACCATATGATCGTATTTATTTTGACTTCACTAAAGATAATTTTCAGGTCGTGCAGTATAGTGAATCGTGGGTCAATTGGATCTTGAGCTGTGTGTCTGGCCTAACAATGACCTTCTACTATGGAATGGGGAAAAGAAAATACAAGGGGTTTTAAGCCACTACGAAGGCTACAACAGGGATATTGATTGTCTATATGTATGTGTACTCTCCATTAGGAGACCATATCATTTGATTGATCGACCAGGTGCAGACAAAGCATATAAACCGAGTAAACTATTGATAGGGAGCCACATCTATCACATAGTTTATTTTTTAGTGACCTTATTCACTATGTGTAAGCTTCAGTCATCAAATTCGGATAATACAAGGTGCGCATGAGTGTTTTCTGAGGCATTGGCAAAAAGTTAGTTTGGAGAAATCAAATCTTTTATCTCTAATAATGTGAATAGAGGTTTATCGGAGTTTATAAGTAGAGAGAGTAGTATTAAGGTTTTTAAGAAGTTGGGGAAGTATCTTGGAATCCCAAATTCTCCAAAAACGATTAACAAAGATACTTTTGGTGAGGTGCTCGAGCAAGCAACCTGGAGACTTAACAGGTTCAAGAGTAAGTCTCTAAGCTTTGTCGGGAGGATTAGAATTGGGACCCGCCAAAACTAAAGGAAGCATCATCTCGCTATTATACTAGTTGGATGAGGTTGTGAAGGTTTTCGAGAAGCTGCCACACGTTGGTTTTACGAGCCTTGGTAGAGAGAATATGTGTTCTCTTGAGAAATCTTTTATTGTTGTTGAACAGGAAAGTTCCATTAGGCGTATGGGTTTAATCCTATGTTTTATCAAAATTGTTGGGACGTTGTTGGTGATTCGGTCTTACATTTTGTTTGGAGACTTGTTTACTATGGGAAAACTTCTAGAAGGGACTACTGACGTGTTTTTGCATCTGATTGCCAAGGTAATGAAACTCGAAACTATCATACATTTCGCTTGGTTAGTCTTTGTAATGTACAATTTAAATTTATCATGCAAACAATGGCGAGCCAATTGAAATAGTTTATGCTAAAGCTAATATGGCCAGATCAACCGAACCGCATCCCGGAAGATAAAGCTTAGACAATATAGACGAAGTACAAGAAGCACTTCATATTATGAGCTGAACAAAAATCACAGAGGTTAGATGTTATTGAAGTTAGACCTCGAAAAACCATATGATCGTATTTATTTTGACTTCACTAAAGATAATTTTCAGGTCGTGCAGTATAGTGAATCGTGGGTCAATTGGATCTTGAGCTGTGTGTCTGGCCTAACAATGACCTTCTACTATGGAATGGGGAAAAGAAAATACAAGGGGTTTTAAGCCACTACGAAGGCTACAACAGGGATATTGATTGTCTATATGTATGTGTACTCTCCATTAGGAGACCATATCATTTGATTGATCGACCAGGTGCAGACAAAGCATATAAACCGAGTAAACTATTGAGAGGGAGCCACATCTATCACATAGTTTCTTTTTTGGTGACCTTATTCACTATGTGTAAGCTTTAGTCATCAAATTCGGATAATACAAGGTGCGCATGAGTGTTTTCTGAGGCATTGGCAAAAAGTTAATTTGGAGAAATCAAAATTTTTTATCTCTAATAATGTGAATAGAGGTTTATCGGAGTTTATAAGTAGAGAGAGCAGTATTAAGGTTTCTAAGAAGTTGGGGAAGTATCTTGGAATCCCAAGTTCTCCAAAAACGATTAACAAAGATACTTTTGGTGAGGTGCTCGAGCAAGCAACGTGGAGACTTAACAGGTTCAAGAGTAAGTCTCTAAGCTTTGTCGGGAGGATTAGAATTGGGACCCGCCAAAACTAAAGGAAGCATCATCTCGCTATTATACTAGTTGGATGAGGTTGTGAAGGTTTTCGAGAAGCTGCCACACGTTGGTTTTACGAGCCTTGGTAGAGAGAATATGTGTTCTCTTGAGAAATCTTTTATTGTTGTTGAACAGGAAAGTTCCATTAGGCGTATGGGTTTAATCCTATGTTTTATCAAAATTGTTGGGACGTTGTTGGTGATTCGGTCTTACATTTTGTTTGGAGACTTGTTTACTATGGGAAAACTTCTAGAAGGGACTACTGACGTGTTTTTGCATCTGATTGCCAAGGTAATGAAACTCGAAACTATCATACATTTCGCTTGGTTAGTCTTTGTAATGTACAATTTAAATTTATCATGCAAACAATGGCGAGCCAATTGAAATAGTTTATGCTAAAGCTAATATGGCCAGATCAACCGAACCGCATCCCGGAAGATAAAGCTTAGACAATATAGACGAAGTACAAGAAGCACTTCATATTATGAGCTGAACAAAAATCACAGAGGTTAGATGTTATTGAAGTTAGACCTCGAAAAACCATATGATCGTATTTATTTTGACTTCACTAAAGATAATTTTCAGGTCGTGCAGTATAGTGAATCGTGGGTCAATTGGATCTTGAGCTGTGTGTCTGGCCTAACAATGACCTTCTACTATGGAATGGGGAAAAGAAAATACAAGGGGTTTTAAGCCACTACGAAGGCTACAACAGGGATATTGATTGTCTATATGTATGTGTACTCTCCATTAGGAGACCATATCATTTGATTGATCGACCAGGTGCAGACAAAGCATATAAACCGAGTAAACTATTGATAGGGAGCCACATCTATCACATAGTTTATTTTTTAGTGACCTTATTCACTATGTGTAAGCTTCAGTCATCAAATTCGGATAATACAAGGTGCGCATGAGTGTTTTCTGAGGCATTGGCAAAAAGTTAGTTTGGAGAAATCAAATCTTTTATCTCTAATAATGTGAATAGAGGTTTATCGGAGTTTATAAGTAGAGAGAGTAGTATTAAGGTTTTTAAGAAGTTGGGGAAGTATCTTGGAATCCCAAGTTCTCCAAAAACGATTAACAAAGATACTTTTGGTGAGGTGCTCGAGCAAGCAACCTGGAGACTTAACAGGTTCAAGAGTAAGTCTCTAAGCTTTGTCGGGAGGATTAGAATTGGGACCCGCCAAAACTAAAGGAAGCATCATCTCGCTATTATACTAGTTGGATGAGGTTGTGAAGGTTTTCGAGAAGCTGCCACACGTTGGTTTTACGAGCCTTGGTAGAGAGAATATGTGTTCTCTTGAGAAATCTTTTATTGTTGTTGAACAGGAAAGTTCCATTAGGCGTATGGGTTTAATCCTATGTTTTATCAAAATTGTTGGGACGTTGTTGGTGATTCGGTCTTACATTTTGTTTGGAGACTTGTTTACTATGGGAAAACTTCTAGAAGGGACTACTGACGTGTTTTTGCATCTGATTGCCAAGGTAATGAAACTCGAAACTATCATACATTTCGCTTGGTTAGTCTTTGTAATGTACAATTTAAATTTATCATGCAAACAATGGCGAGCCAATTGAAATAGTTTATGCTAAAGCTAATATGGCCAGATCAACCGAACCGCATCCCGGAAGATAAAGCTTAGACAATATAGACGAAGTACAAGAAGCACTTCATATTATGAGCTGAACAAAAATCACAGAGGTTAGATGTTATTGAAGTTAGACCTCGAAAAACCATATGATCGTATTTATTTTGACTTCACTAAAGATAATTTTCAGGTCGTGCAGTATAGTGAATCGTGGGTCAATTGGATCTTGAGCTGTGTGTCTGGCCTAACAATGACCTTCTACTATGGAATGGGGAAAAGAAAATACAAGGGGTTTTAAGCCACTACGAAGGCTACAACAGGGATATTGATTGTCTATATGTATGTGTACTCTCCATTAGGAGACCATATCATTTGATTGATCGACCAGGTGCAGACAAAGCATATAAACCGAGTAAACTATTGATAGGGAGCCACATCTATCACATAGTTTATTTTTTAGTGACCTTATTCACTATGTGTAAGCTTCAGTCATCAAATTCGGATAATACAAGGTGCGCATGAGTGTTTTCTGAGGCATTGGCAAAAAGTTAGTTTGGAGAAATCAAATCTTTTATCTCTAATAATGTGAATAGAGGTTTATCGGAGTTTATAAGTAGAGAGAGTAGTATTAAGGTTTTTAAGAAGTTGGGGAAGTATCTTGGAATCCCAAGTTCTCCAAAAACGATTAACAAAGATACTTTTGGTGAGGTGCTCGAGCAAGCAACCTGGAGACTTAACAGGTTCAAGAGTAAGTCTCTAAGCTTTGTCGGGAGGATTAGAATTGGGACCCGCCAAAACTAAAGGAAGCATCATCTCGCTATTATACTAGTTGGATGAGGTTGTGAAGGTTTTCGAGAAGCTGCCACACGTTGGTTTTACGAGCCTTGGTAGAGAGAATATGTGTTCTCTTGAGAAATCTTTTATTGTTGTTGAACAGGAAAGTTCCATTAGGCGTATGGGTTTAATCCTATGTTTTATCAAAATTGTTGGGACGTTGTTGGTGATTCGGTCTTACATTTTGTTTGGAGACTTGTTTACTATGGGAAAACTTCTAGAAGGGACTACTGACGTGTTTTTGCATCTGATTGCCAAGGTAATGAAACTCGAAACTATCATACATTTCGCTTGGTTAGTCTTTGTAATGTACAATTTAAATTTATCATGCAAACAATGGCGAGCCAATTGAAATAGTTTATGCTAAAGCTAATATGGCCAGATCAACCGAACCGCATCCCGGAAGATAAAGCTTAGACAATATAGACGAAGTACAAGAAGCACTTCATATTATGAGCTGAACAAAAATCACAGAGGTTAGATGTTATTGAAGTTAGACCTCGAAAAACCATATGATCGTATTTATTTTGACTTCACTAAAGATAATTTTCAGGTCGTGCAGTATAGTGAATCGTGGGTCAATTGGATCTTGAGCTGTGTGTCTGGCCTAACAATGACCTTCTACTATGGAATGGGGAAAAGAAAATACAAGGGGTTTTAAGCCACTACGAAGGCTACAACAGGGATATTGATTGTCTATATGTATGTGTACTCTCCATTAGGAGACCATATCATTTGATTGATCGACCAGGTGCAGACAAAGCATATAAACCGAGTAAACTATTGATAGGGAGCCACATCTATCACATAGTTTATTTTTTAGTGACCTTATTCACTATGTGTAAGCTTCAGTCATCAAATTCGGATAATACAAGGTGCGCATGAGTGTTTTCTGAGGCATTGGCAAAAAGTTAGTTTGGAGAAATCAAATCTTTTATCTCTAATAATGTGAATAGAGGTTTATCGGAGTTTATAAGTAGAGAGAGTAGTATTAAGGTTTTTAAGAAGTTGGGGAAGTATCTTGGAATCCCAAGTTCTCCAAAAACGATTAACAAAGATACTTTTCGTGAGGTGCTCGAGCAAGCAACCTGGAGACTTAACAGGTTCAAGAGTAAGTCTCTAAGCTTTGTCGGGAGGATTAGAATTGGGACCCGCCAAAACTAAAGGAAGCATCATCTCGCTATTATACTAGTTGGATGAGGTTGTGAAGGTTTTCGAGAAGCTGCCACATGTTGGTTTTACGAGTCTTAGTAGAGAGAATATGTGTTTTCTTGAGAAATCTTTTATTGTTGTTGAACGGGAAAGTTCAATTAAGCGTATAGGTTTAATCCTACGTTTTATCAAAATTGTTGGGACGTTGTTAGTGATTTGGTCTCACATTTTGTTTTGGAATTGTTTACAATGGGAAAGCTTCTAGAAGGGACTACTGACGTGTTTTAGGTTCTGATTGCCAAGGTAATGAAACTCGACACCATCATACATTTTGCTTGGTTAGTCTTTGTAATGTACAACTTAAATTTATCATGAAAACAATGGTGAGCCAATTGAAATAATTTATGCTAAAGCTAATATGGCCAGATCAAGCGAGCTGCATCCCTGAAGATAAAGAGTAGACAATATTGACGTAGTACAAGAACCACTTCATATTATGAGGTGAACAAAAATCATAGTGGTTAGATGTTATTGAAGTTAGACCTCGAAAAACCATATGACCGTATTTATTTTGACTTCACTAAAGATACTTTTCAGGTCGTGCAGTATAGTGAATCGTGGGTCAATTGGATCTTGAGCTGTGTGTCTGGCCTAACAATGACCTTCTACTATGGAATGGGGAAAAGAAAAGACAAGGGGTTTTAAGCCACTACGAAGGCTACAACAGGGATATTGATTGCCTATATGTATGTGTACTCTCCATTAGGAGACCATATCATTTGATTGATCGACCAGGTGCAGACAAAGCATATAAACCGAGTAAACTATTGAGAGGGAGCCACATATATCACATAGTTGCTTTTTTGTCGACCTTATTCACTATGTGTAAGCTTCAGTCATCAAATTCGGATAATACAAGGTGCACATGAGTGTTTTCTGAGGCATTGGCAAAAAGTTAGTTTGGAGAAATCAAATTTTTTTATCTCTAATAATGTGAATAGAGGTTTATCGGAGTTTATAAGTAGAGAGAGGAGTATTAAGGTTTTTAAGAAGTTGGGAAAGTATCTCGGAATCCCAAGTTCTCCAAAAACGATCAACAAATATACTTTTGGTGAGGTGCTCGAGCAAGCAACCTGGAGACTTAACAGGTTCAAGAGTAAGTCTCTAAGCTTTGTCGGGAGGATTAGATTTGGGATCCGCCAAAACTAAAGGAAGCATCATCTCGCTATTATACTAGTTGGATGAGGTTGTGAAGGTTTTCGACAAGCTGCCACATGTTGGTTTTACGAGCCTTAGCAGAGAGAATATGTGTTTTATTGTTGTTGAACGGGAAAGTTCAATTAAGCGTACAGGTTTAATCCTACGTTTTATCAAAATTGTTGGGACGTTGTTAGTGATTTGGTCTCACATTTTGTTTTTGACTTGTTTACAATGGGAAAGCTTCTAGAAGGGACTACTGATGTGTCTTAGGTTCTGATTGCCAAGGTAATGAAACTCGACACCATCATACATTTCGCTTGGTTAGTCTTTGAAATGTACAACTTAAATTTATCATGAAAACAATGGTGATCCAATTAAAATAATTTTATCTAAAGCTAATATGGCCAGATCAAGCGAGCTGCATCCCGGAAGATAAAGTGTAGACAATATTGACGTAGTACAAGAACCACTTCATATTATGAGGTGAACAAAAATCACAGTGGTTAGATGTTATTGAAGTTAGACCTCGAAAAACCATATGATCGTATTTATTTTGACTTCACTAAAGATACTTTTCAGGTCGTGCAGTATAGTGAATCGTGGGTCAATTGGATCTTGAGCTGTGTGTCTGGCCTAACAATGACCTTCTACTATGGAATGGGGAAAAGAAAATACAAGGGATTTTAAGCCACTACGAAGGCTACAACAGGGATATTGATTGTCTATATGTATGTGTACTCTCCATTAGGAGACCATATCATTTTAGTGACCTTATTCACTATGTGTAAGCTTCAGTCATCAAATTCGGATAATACCTGGTGTGCATGAGTGTTTTCTGAGGCATTGGCAAAAAGTTAGTTTGGAGAAATCAAATTTTTTATCTCTAATAATGTGAATAGAGGTTTATCGGAGTTTATAAGTAGAGAGAGCACTATTAAGGTTTCTAAGAAGTTGGGGAAGTATCTTGGAATCCCAAGTTCTCCAAAAACGATTAACAAAGATACTTTTGGTGAGGTGCTCGAGCAAGCAACCTGGAGACTTAACAGGTTCAAGAGTAAGTCTCTAAGCTTTGTCGGGAGGATTAGATTTGGGACCCGCCAACACTAAAGGAAGCATCATCTCGCTATTATACTAGTTGGATGAGGTTGTGAAGGTTTTCGACAAGCTGCCACATGTTGGTTTTACGAGCCTTAGCAGAGAGAATATGTGTTTTATTGTTGTTGAACGGGAAATTTCAATTAAGCGTATAGGTTTAATCCTACGTTTTATCAAAATTGTTGGGACGTTGTTTGTGATTTGGTCTCACATTTTGTTTTTGACTTGTTTACAATGGGAAAGCTTCTAGAAGGGACTACTGACGTGTTTTAGGTTCTGATTTCGAAGGTAATGAAACTCGAAACCATCATACATTTCGCATGGTTAGTCTTTGTAATGTACAACGTAAATTTATCATGAAAACAATGGTGAGCCAATTGAAATAATTTATGCTAAAGCTAATATGGCCAGATCAAGCGAGTTGCATCCCGGAAGATAAAGTGTAGACAATATTGACGTAGTACAAGAACCACTTCATATTATGAGGTGAACAAAAATCACAGTGGTTAGATGTTATTGAAGTTAGACCTTAAAAAACCATATGATCGTATTTATTTTGACTTCACTAAAGATACTTTTCAGGTCGTGCAGTATAGTGAATCGTGGGTCAATTGGATCTTGAGCTGTGTGTCTGGCCTAACAATGACCTTCTACTATGGAATGGGGAAAAGAAAATACAAGGGATTTTAAGCCACTACGAAGGCTACAACAGGGATATTGATTGTCTATATGTATGTGTACTCTCCATTAGGAGACCATATCATTTAGTGACCTTATTCACTATGTGTAAGCTTCAGTCATCAAATTCGGATAATACCTGGTGTGCATGAGTGTTTTCTGAGGCATTGGCAAAAAGTTAGTTTGGAGAAATCAAATTTTTTATCTCTAATAATGTGAATAGAGGTTTATCGGAGTTTATAAGTAGAGAGAGCAGTATTAAGGTTTCTAAGAAGTTGGGGAAGTATCTTGGAATCCCAAGTTCTTCAAAAACGATTAACAAAGATACTTTTGGTGAGGTGCTCGAGCAAGCAACCTGGAGACTTAACAGGTTCAACAGTAAGTCTCTAAGCTTTGTCGGGAGGATTAGATTTGGGACCCGCCAAAACTAAAGGAAGCATCATCTCGCTATTATACTAGTTGGATGAGGTTGTGAAGGTTTTCGACAAGCTGCCACATGTTGGTTTTACGAGCCTTAGCAGAGAGAATATGTGTTTTATTGTTGTTGAACGGGAAAGTTCAATTAAGCGTATAGGTTTAATCCTACGTTTTATCAAAATTGTTGGGACGTTGTTTGTGATTTGGTCTCACATTTTGTTTTTGACTTGTTTACAATGGGAAAGCTTCTAGAAGGGACTACTGACGTGTTTTAGGTTCTGATTTCGAAGGTAATGAAACTCGAAACCATCATACATTTCGCTTGGTTAGTCTTTGTAATGTACAACGTAAATTTATCATGAAAACAATGGTGAGCCAATTGAAATAATTTATGCTAAAGCTAATATGGCCAGATCAAGCGAGCTGCATCCCGGAAGATAAAGTGTAGACAATATTGACGTAGTACAAGAACCACTTCATATTATGAGGTGAACAAAAATCACAGTGGTTAGATGTTATTGAAGTTAGACCTCAAAAAACCATATGATCGTATTTATTTTGACTTCACTAAAGATACTTTTCAGGTCGTGCAGTATAGTGAATCGTGGGTCAATTGGATCTTGAGCTGTGTGTCTGGCCTAACAATGACCTTCTACTATGGAATGGGGAAAAGAAAATACAAGGGATTTTAAGCCACTACGAAGGCTACAACAGGGATATTGATTGTCTATATGTATGTGTACTCTCCATAAGGAGACCATATCATTTTAGTGACCTTATTCACTATGTGTAAGCTTCAGTCATCAAATTCGGATAATACAAGGTGCGCATGAGTGTTTTCTGAGGCATTGGCAAAAAGTTAGTTTGGAGAAATCAAATTTTTTTATCTCTAATAATGTGAATAGAGGTTTATCGGAGTTTATAAGTAGAGAGAGCAGTATTAAGGTTTCTAAGAAGTTGGGGAAGTATCTTGGAATCCCAAGTTCTCCAAAAACGATTAACAAAGATACCTTTGGTGAGGTGCTCGAGCAAGCAACCTGGAGACTTAACATGTTCAAGAGTAAGTCTCTAAGCTTTGTCGGGAGGATTAGATTTGGGACCCGCCAAAACTAAAGGAAGCATCATCTCGCTATTATACTAGTTGGATGAGGTTGTGAAGGTTTTCGAGAAGCTGCCACATGTTGGTTTTACGAGCCTTAGCATAGAGAATATGTGTTTTATCGTTGTTGAACGGGAAAGTTCAATTAAGCGTATAGGTTTAATCCTACGTTTTATCAAAATTGTTGGGACGTTTTTTGTGATTTGGTCTCACATTTTGTTTTTGACTTGTTTACAATGGGAAAGCTTCTAGAAGGGACTACTGATGTGTCTTAGGTTCTGATTGCCAAGGTAATGAAACTCGACACCATCATACATTTCGCTTGGTTAGTCTTTGAAATGTACAACTTAAATTTATCATGAAAACAATGGTGATCCAATTAAAATAATTTTATCTAAAGCTAATATGGCCAGATCAAGCGAGCTGCATCCCGGAAGATAAAGTGTAGACAATATTGACGTAGTACAAGAACCACTTCATATTATGAGGTGAACAAAAATCACAGTGGTTAGATGTTATTGAAGTTAGACCTCGAAAAACCATATGATCGTATTTATTTTGACTTCACTAAAGATACTTTTCAGGTCGTGCAGTATAGTGAATCGTGGGTCAATTGGATCTTGAGCTGTGTGTCTGGCCTAACAATGACCTTCTACTATGGAATGGGGAAAAGAAAATACAAGGGATTTTAAGCCACTACGAAGGCTACAACAGGGATATTGATTGTCTATATGTATGTGTACTCTCCATTAGGAGACCATATCATTTTAGTGACCTTATTCACTATGTGTAAGCTTCAGTCATCAAATTCGGATAATACCTGGTGTGCATGAGTGTTTTCTGAGGCATTGGCAAAAAGTTAGTTTGGAGAAATCAAATTTTTTATCTCTAATAATGTGAATAGAGGTTTATCGGAGTTTATAAGTAGAGAGAGCACTATTAAGGTTTCTAAGAAGTTGGGGAAGTATCTTGGAATCCCAAGTTCTCCAAAAACGATTAACAAAGATACTTTTGGTGAGGTGCTCGAGCAAGCAACCTGGAGACTTAACAGGTTCAAGAGTAAGTCTCTAAGCTTTGTCGGGAGGATTAGATTTGGGACCCGCCAACACTAAAGGAAGCATCATCTCGCTATTATACTAGTTGGATGAGGTTGTGAAGGTTTTCGACAAGCTGCCACATGTTGGTTTTACGAGCCTTAGCAGAGAGAATATGTGTTTTATTGTTGTTGAACGGGAAATTTCAATTAAGCGTATAGGTTTAATCCTACGTTTTATCAAAATTGTTGGGACGTTGTTTGTGATTTGGTCTCACATTTTGTTTTTGACTTGTTTACAATGGGAAAGCTTCTAGAAGGGACTACTGACGTGTTTTAGGTTCTGATTTCGAAGGTAATGAAACTCGAAACCATCATACATTTCGCATGGTTAGTCTTTGTAATGTACAACGTAAATTTATCATGAAAACAATGGTGAGCCAATTGAAATAATTTATGCTAAAGCTAATATGGCCAGATCAAGCGAGTTGCATCCCGGAAGATAAAGTGTAGACAATATTGACGTAGTACAAGAACCACTTCATATTATGAGGTGAACAAAAATCACAGTGGTTAGATGTTATTGAAGTTAGACCTTAAAAAACCATATGATCGTATTTATTTTGACTTCACTAAAGATACTTTTCAGGTCGTGCAGTATAGTGAATCGTGGGTCAATTGGATCTTGAGCTGTGTGTCTGGCCTAACAATGACCTTCTACTATGGAATGGGGAAAAGAAAATACAAGGGATTTTAAGCCACTACGAAGGCTACAACAGGGATATTGATTGTCTATATGTATGTGTACTCTCCATTAGGAGACCATATCATTTAGTGACCTTATTCACTATGTGTAAGCTTCAGTCATCAAATTCGGATAATACCTGGTGTGCATGAGTGTTTTCTGAGGCATTGGCAAAAAGTTAGTTTGGAGAAATCAAATTTTTTATCTCTAATAATGTGAATAGAGGTTTATCGGAGTTTATAAGTAGAGAGAGCAGTATTAAGGTTTCTAAGAAGTTGGGGAAGTATCTTGGAATCCCAAGTTCTCCAAAAACGATTAACAAAGATACTTTTGGTGAGGTGCTCGAGCAAGCAACCTGGAGACTTAACAGGTTCAACAGTAAGTCTCTAAGCTTTGTCGGGAGGATTAGATTTGGGACCCGCCAAAACTAAAGGAAGCATCATCTCGCTATTATACTAGTTGGATGAGGTTGTGAAGGTTTTCGACAAGCTGCCACATGTTGGTTTTACGAGCCTTAGCAGAGAGAATATGTGTTTTATTGTTGTTGAACGGGAAAGTTCAATTAAGCGTATAGGTTTAATCCTACGTTTTATCAAAATTGTTGGGACGTTGTTTGTGATTTGGTCTCACATTTTGTTTTTGACTTGTTTACAATGGGAAAGCTTCTAGAAGGGACTACTGACGTGTTTTAGGTTCTGATTTCGAAGGTAATGAAACTCGAAACCATCATACATTTCGCTTGGTTAGTCTTTGTAATGTACAACGTAAATTTATCATGAAAACAATGGTGAGCCAATTGAAATAATTTATGCTAAAGCTAATATGGCCAGATCAAGCGAGCTGCATCCCGGAAGATAAAGTGTAGACAATATTGACGTAGTACAAGAACCACTTCATATTATGAGGTGAACAAAAATCACAGTGGTTAGATGTTATTGAAGTTAGACCTCAAAAAACCATATGATCGTATTTATTTTGACTTCACTAAAGATACTTTTCAGGTCGTGCAGTATAGTGAATCGTGGGTCAATTGGATCTTGAGCTGTGTGTCTGGCCTAACAATGACCTTCTACTATGGAATGGGGAAAAGAAAATACAAGGGATTTTAAGCCACTACGAAGGCTACAACAGGGATATTGATTGTCTATATGTATGTGTACTCTCCATAAGGAGACCATATCATTTTAGTGACCTTATTCACTATGTGTAAGCTTCAGTCATCAAATTCGGATAATACAAGGTGCGCATGAGTGTTTTCTGAGGCATTGGCAAAAAGTTAGTTTGGAGAAATCAAATTTTTTTATCTCTAATAATGTGAATAGAGGTTTATCGGAGTTTATAAGTAGAGAGAGCAGTATTAAGGTTTCTAAGAAGTTGGGGAAGTATCTTGGAATCCCAAGTTCTCCAAAAACGATTAACAAAGATACCTTTGGTGAGGTGCTCGAGCAAGCAACCTGGAGACTTAACATGTTCAAGAGTAAGTCTCTAAGCTTTGTCGGGAGGATTAGATTTGGGACCCGCCAAAACTAAAGGAAGCATCATCTCGCTATTATACTAGTTGGATGAGGTTGTGAAGGTTTTCGAGAAGCTGCCACATGTTGGTTTTACGAGCCTTAGCATAGAGAATATGTGTTTTATCGTTGTTGAACGGGAAAGTTCAATTAAGCGTATAGGTTTAATCCTACGTTTTATCAAAATTGTTGGGACGTTTTTTGTGATTTGGTCTCACATTTTGTTTTTGACTTGTTTACAATGGGAAAGCTTCTAGAAGGGACTACTGATGTGTCTTAGGTTCTGATTGCCAAGGTAATGAAACTCGACACCATCATACATTTCGCTTGGTTAGTCTTTGAAATGTACAACTTAAATTTATCATGAAAACAATGGTGATCCAATTAAAATAATTTTATCTAAAGCTAATATGGCCAGATCAAGCGAGCTGCATCCCGGAAGATAAAGTGTAGACAATATTGACGTAGTACAAGAACCACTTCATATTATGAGGTGAACAAAAATCACAGTGGTTAGATGTTATTGAAGTTAGACCTCGAAAAACCATATGATCGTATTTATTTTGACTTCACTAAAGATACTTTTCAGGTCGTGCAGTATAGTGAATCGTGGGTCAATTGGATCTTGAGCTGTGTGTCTGGCCTAACAATGACCTTCTACTATGGAATGGGGAAAAGAAAATACAAGGGATTTTAAGCCACTACGAAGGCTACAACAGGGATATTGATTGTCTATATGTATGTGTACTCTCCATTAGGAGACCATATCATTTTAGTGACCTTATTCACTATGTGTAAGCTTCAGTCATCAAATTCGGATAATACCTGGTGTGCATGAGTGTTTTCTGAGGCATTGGCAAAAAGTTAGTTTGGAGAAATCAAATTTTTTATCTCTAATAATGTGAATAGAGGTTTATCGGAGTTTATAAGTAGAGAGAGCAGTATTAAGGTTTCTAAGAAGTTGGGGAAGTATCTTGGAATCCCAAGTTCTCCAAAAACGATTAACAAAGATACTTTTGGTGAGGTGCTCGAGCAAGCAACCTGGAGACTTAACAGGTTCAAGAGTAAGTCTCTAAGCTTTGTCGGGAGGATTAGATTTGGGACCCGCCAAAACTAAAGGAAGCATCATCTCGCTATTATACTAGTTGGATGAGGTTGTGAAGGTTTTCGACAAGCTGCCACATGTTGGTTTTACGAGCCTTAGCAGAGAGAATATGTGTTTTATTGTTGTTGAACGGGAAAGTTCAATTAAGCGTATAGGTTTAATCCTACGTTTTATCAAAATTGTTGGGACGTTGTTTGTGATTTGGTCTCACATTTTGTTTTTGACTTGTTTACAATGGGAAAGCTTCTAGAAGGGACTACTGACGTGTTTTAGGTTCTGATTTCGAAGGTAATAAAACTCGAAACCATCATACATTTCGCTTGGTTAGTCTTTGTAATGTACAACGTAAATTTATCATGAAAACAATGGTGAGCCAATTGAAATAATTTATGCTAAAGCTAATATGGCCAGATCAAGCGAGGTGCATCCCGGAAGATAAAGTGTAGACAATATTGACGTAGTACAAGAAGCACTTCATATTATGAGCTGAACAAAATTCACAGAGGTTAGATGTTATTGAAGTTAGACCTTGAGAAACCATATGATCGTATTTATTGGTACTTCACTAAAAATACTTTTCAGGTCGTGCAGTATATTGAATCGTGGGTCAATTGGACCATGAGCTGTGTGTCTGGCCTAACAATGACCTTCTACTATGGAATGGAGAAAAGAAAAGACAAGGGGTTTTAAGCCACTACGAAGGCTAACACAGGGATATTGATTGTCTATATGTATGTGTACTCTCCATTAGGAGACCATATCAATTGTTTGATCGACCAGGTGCATACAAAGCATATAAACGGAGTAAACTATTAGAGGGAGCCACATATATCACATTGTTGCTTTTTTGGTGTCCTTATTCACTATGTGCAAGCTTTAGTCATCAAATTTGGATAATACAAGGTGCGCGTGAGTGTTTTCTGAGGCGTTGGCGAAAAGTTAGTTTGGAGAAATCAAAATTTTTTATCTCTAATAATGTGAATAGAGGTTTATCGGAGTTTATAAGTAGAGAGAGCAGTATTAAGGTTTCTAAGAAGTTGGGAAAGTATCTCGGAATCCCAAGTTCTCCAAAAACGATCAACAAAGATACTTTTGGTGGGGTGCTCGAGCAAGCAAATTGGAGACTTAACAGGTTCAAGAGTAAGTCTCTAAGCTTTGTCGGGAGGATTAGATTTGGGACCCGCCAAAACTAAAGGAAGCATCATCTCGCTTTTATACTAGTTGGATGATGTTTTGAAGGTTTTCGAGAAGCTGACACACGTTGGTTTTACGAGCCTTAGTAGAGAGAATATGTGTTCTCTTGAGAAATCTTTTATTGTTGTTGAACAGGAAAGCTCCATTAGGCGTATGGGTTTAATCCTATGTTTTATCAAAATTGTTGGGACGTTGTTGGTGATTTGGTCTTACATTTTGTTTGGAGACTTGTTTACTATGGGAAAACTTATAGAAGGGAGTACTGACGTGTTTTTGCATCTGATTGCCAAGGTAATGAAACTCGAAACTATCATACATTTCGCTTGGTTAGTCTTTGTAATGTACAATCTAAATTTATCATGCAAACAATGGGGAGCCAATTGAAATAGTTTATGCTAAACCTAATATGGCCAGATCAACCGAACCGCATCCCGGAAGATAAAGCTTAGACAATATAGACGAAGTACAAGAAGCACTTCATATTATGAGCTGAACAAAAATCACAGAGGTTAGATGTTATTGAAGTTAGACCTCGAGAAACCATATGATCGTATTTATTGGTACTTCACTAAAAATACTTTTCAGGTCGTGCAGTATATTGAATCGTGGGTCAATTGGACCATGAGCTGTGTGTCTGGCCTAACAATGACCTTCTACTATGGAATGGGGAAAAGAAAAGACAAGGGGTTTTAAGCCACTACGAAGGCTAACACAGGGATATTGATTGTCTATATGTATGTGTACTCTCCATTAGGAGACCATATCATTTGTTTGATCGACCAGGTGCATACAAAGCATATAAACGGAGTAAACTATTAGAGGGAGCCACATATATCACATTGTTGCTTTTTTGGTGTCCTTATTCACTATGTGCAAGCTTTAGTCATCAAATTTGGATAATACAAGGTGCGCGTGAGTGTTTTCTGAGGCTGTTGGCGAAAAGTTAGTTTGGAGAAATCAAAATTTTTTATCTCTAATAATGTGAATAGAGGTTTATCGGAGTTTATAAGTAGAGAGAGCAGTATTAAGGTTTCTAAGAAGTTGGGAAAGTATCTCGGAATCCCAAGTTCTCCAAAAACGATCAACAAAGATACTTTTGGTGGGGTGCTCGAGCAAGCAAATTGGAGACTTAACAGGTTCAAGAGTAAGTCTCTAAGCTTTGTCGGGAGGATTAGATTTGGGACCCGCCAAAACTAAAGGAAGCATCATCTCGCTTTTATACTAGTTGGATGATGTTTTGAAGGTTTTCGAGAAGCTGACACACGTTGGTTTTACGAGCCTTAGTAGAGAGAATATGTGTTCTCTTGAGAAATCTTTTATTGTTGTTGAACAGGAAAGCTCCATTAGGCGTATGGGTTTAATCCTATGTTTTATCAAAATTGTTGGGACGTTGTTGGTGATTTGGTCTTACATTTTGTTTGGAGACTTGTTTACTATGGGAAAACTTATAGAAGGGACTACTGACGTGTTTTTGCATCTGATTGCCAAGGTAATGAAACTCGAAACTATCATACATTTCGCTTGGTTAGTCTTTGTAATGTACAATCTAAATTTATCATGCAAACAATGGGGAGCCAATTGAAATAGTTTATGCTAAACCTAATATGGCCAGATGACCGAACCGCATCCCGGAAGATAAAGCTTAGACAATATAGACGAAGTACAAGAAGCACTTAATATTATGAGCTGAACAAAAATCACAGAGGTTAGATGTTATTGAAGTTAGACCTCGAGAAACCATATGATCGTATTTATTGGTACTTCACTAAAAATACTTTTCAGGTCGTGCAGTATATTGAATCGTGGGTCAATTGGACCATGAGCTGTGTGTCTGGCCTAACAATGACCTTCTACTATGGAATGGGGAAAAGAAAAGACAAGGGGTTTTAAGCCACTACGAAGGCTAACACAGGGATATTGATTGTCTATATGTATGTGTACTCTCCATTAGGAGACCATATCATTTGTTTGATCGACCAGGTGCATACAAAGCATATAAACGGAGTAAACTATTGAGAGGGAGCCACATATATCACATAGTTGCTCTTTTGGTGTCCTTATTCACTATGTGCAAGCTTTAGTCATCAAATTTGGATAATACAAGGTGCGCGTGAGTGTTTTCTGAGGCGTTGGCGAAAAGTTAGTTTGGAGAAATCAAAATTTTTTATCTCTAATAATGTGAATAGAGGTTTATCGGAGTTTATAAGTAGAGAGAGCAGTATTAACGTTTCTAAGAAGTTGGGAAAGTATCTCGGAATCCCAAGTTCTCCAAAAACGATCAGCAAAGATACTTTTGGTGGGGTGCTCGAGCAAGCAAATTGGAGACTTAACAGGTTCAAGAGTAAGTCTCTAAGCTTTGTCGGGAGGATTAGATTTGAGACTCGCCAAAACTAAAGGAAGCATCATCTCGCTTTTATACTAGTTGGATGATGTTTTGAAGGTTTTCGAGAAGCTGCCACACGTTGGTTTTACGAGCCTTAGTAGAGAGAATATGTGTTCTCTTGAGAAATCTTTTATTGTTGTTGAACAGGAAAGCTCCATTAGGCGTATGGGTTTAATCCTATGTTTTATCAAAATTGTTGGGACGTTGTTGGTGATTTGGTCTTACATTTTGTTTGGAGACTTGTTTACTATGGGAAAACTTATAGAAGGGACTACTGACGTGTTTATGCATCTAATTGCCAAGGTAATGAAACTCGAAACTATCATACATTTCGCTTGGTTAGTCTTTGTAATGTACAATCTAAATTTATCATGCAAACAATGGGGAGCCAATTGAAATAGTTTATGCTAAACCTAATATGGCCAGATCAACCGAACCGCATCCCGGAAGATAAAGCTTAGACAATATAGACGAAGTACAAGAAGCACTTCATATTATGAGCT
>JAKUCM010006292.1:0-23760 GCA_023374145.1 Lepidium sativum
AAGTAGTATAATGATATAGGTCCTACATGCTGACTACGTTGACCATAGTCAATTTTGGTTACTGTGTTTTTCTTTATAACTGAAATTATATTTTAGAAGAAACACAGAATTATGGAGTGTGATATTGCAAATAAAACAACTAAATTGTATTGATGTGATCGAGAAATAGTTTAGTGATAATCCATTTGGTGTAATGACCACTAAACATTCATTAAGTTAGAATTAGTCGACCCTTAAGCACATTTGATTATGTTATATGTGTTGCTAAAGAATAGGATAATTAAATTTATTTATGAAAATCTTGAAAACATTATGGAAATTCAAAAAATCTTGAGTGAAATAACTTGCTTTTTTCGGAAGTTACTAAATCTCAATTTATTGATATATGAAAAAAATTAAATGTTTGTATAAAAAGTGACTTAATTAAAAAAAAATACATACATATATATTGAACAAAATCTCTCAAGTCTCAATTAGATAAACCATCGCACTATACTCTTGTGTGACGGGCTAGATTTAGTTAATATTTGTTTAATTGCACTGAAACAACTAAAATTTGAATGTAAATAATGCTAAACAAATTAAATTAAAAAAATGCTAGTTGGTCATGTAACAATTAAAAAGAAATAAATATACGTAAATAAATAAATAAATACAAAAGATACAGAAATAAATAAAGCATAATAAATACATAAACAAATAAATCCATAAATAAATAAATAAATTCATAAGTAAATCATAAACCAATAAATAAATAAATTGATCAATCAAAAAATAAATAAAACGAGATTTGAAGAAAAAAGAAGAAAAAAAAATTATTGACAACACATTCAATTTAGATGAATTTTGAAAGAGCAAAAAATAGAAAGAGACTTAAAATTAAGAAGACATAAATATCTCAAAACAACATTCTAAAATATATAATGGAGTCAGTCCACTTTACTTGTCTGTTCAATAATTTTTGAATTAAAGAATAATGTTTCTATTTTATTGGATTAAGTAGTGATTTTGCAAGTTTTCTTTTGCTAGGGTGTTGATCTATACGTGAATTTATTTATAATTTTTAGTTTAATGGATTTGTGTCAAATTAAAAAGTTAGTTTGGTTTATTTTATTTACAATGATGAAACGTGATTTTTAATTACTCGTAACTAAAGACAAAACACACAATGTAAATGCTACATATTTTAGATTAAAATTTAGAATGCTATATAGTTTTGGATTTACAATACGAACATTGTGTTGTAGCTCTGCGTTTACGATACGAATTTTGTGTAGTTTCTTAAAAAGCTATAAATTTGGTGTGGTTTGGATATTTTTGAGAGATCTAGATTGATAAGTCGAGTTAAAAATATAAGTGAAATCTATAAAAAATTGTTAAAAATTATGTTTAAAACCCATGTGTTTTTGGATAAAGTAATTTCGTTCAAGTTCGGGTCCAGGTTCGGCTACACCTAAAAGCTAAAGAGGGTGAAAACTTTTGAAACATCATTTGGTGTTACAAACCCCATGTCAATAATTCACTACAAGAAAAAAAATTATATTGATATGTAATATTTCGTCACCAACACATATTACTTCACATTATAAAAATATTGTTAAAAAGTTGTGACGATTTGTAAATTGTTACAATAAAAATGTCATAAATGCATATTGCTAACAAAAACGTCACAATATACTTGTGACAAATAAATCTAATAACAATTGTGTCTCAAATCATTACGGAATATAGTCAGAATGATTCGTAACAAAGAAAATTTGTAACAAAATTGTATGTAAAACATCACGAATTATTACTAATATTTATATTTGCAATACAATTGTCACAATATCTCCGATTTTTTGTAGTGATTAATAACATACTACATGATAATAAATAAATGTGTTTATGATTTTACTTCCAGAGAAATGAGTAACATATATATTGGTACTAGTGCTTAAAGTATCTTGGAACGAAATCTCGAAAGTCTAAGTCCAAATATGAAACACAAAGTAGTAAAATAATGTTACGTACATATATATAAATGGATAAACCATTAACTATTTGTTAATATGGAAACAAAAATAAAACCTAATTCTAGTGAACGACGGTAACATTATAGCCAACAATAGCATCACCAGTCGTAGGATCAAACCAATTGGTGTGAGCAATAGCGTAGCCACGAGCCATTCGAACATTCCTATGCCACCAACAATAGGCATTTCTCGAACTAAGTTCATTGCTGGATTCTTTCCAATCATACTTATGGTACTGTCTTTGTATGGACCATCCTCAAAACAGAAGCTCATCGCCATGATCAAACCTAACTCTTTTTGTCCTGTCCCATTAAAATCAGGTTTTGTATGCATGTCATAAATCGTGTAGTGATTTTTATCGTAATTTTTTGTTTGTCAACGGTAAATTATATTGTGCCACAACTGGCCGGCCCAATAACCAAGTTCGTACTTAATGTAGGCAGAAGATTCGATTTCTGGTTGTGCAAATGCACTACCTCAAGTAGATTTACAAGAATAAAAGCCATTTGCAGTCTTATCGCAATTAAGAAATATAAATATACTACAAGAATACATTATGATCTCATTTACATAAAATAAAAAAATATTTTATGATTTGGAAGAAATTTCCATTATAATTAACTAAAAAATCAGTCGGAAATTTTTAGAGTAGATAAGAGTTTTCTTTTAGTAATCTATCATGAATTTCGTATAGTCTACTGCTAAAAATGTTTTCTGAACATCGCAATCTAGTATTATGTTGTGGTTAATTAGCAATTACGAAAAATCACGTAAAATTTCAAATTGTTACAAAAAAATCTCCAAATTGTCACGAATTTGATATTTAGCGGCTGTAGTTATAAATTATATCGTGTCTATATAGAAAAAATTTAGTTGAACATATTTCATCAGAAATCCGTGGGAATGTTTTGACAAGATAGAAGTTTTCTTGGTAATTCATCATAAATTTCGATAGAAGTCATTTCATCACAAGTTCGTAAAACTTAATTTCTGACAAGTTTTTGAGGGATACAAATTATGAGAATTATGCCGTATTATAATAAAGAATTTGTAATGATCCATAAGAAATTTCTGATATAATTATCTATCAGTCGAAATATTATAATTAAATAGAAGTTTCAGTAGCCGAGGACAGGTGATCCAATGGTGTAGTCACTTTACAAATCCTCAAGGCACCATGAATCGAACCCCTACTTGCAGTAGTAGGAGGAGATTTAAAAGGCAGTAAATAAGTTGACAAAAAAAAAAGAAGTTTCAGTATTAATCCATCAAAATTTTCGTATAAAACACAATTCATCAGAAATCCGTCGAAATTTTATTTTCTGTCGAGTTTTCGACGAATTCTGTCAAGAACTTAAATTTTGTTGTGTTTTCGACGGATACAAAATCCATCCGGAAAAAGCCATTTTGTTTTTTATACTATATAGTTTTTAAAGTAAAGTCTTCTCTACATATATGTACGTACCTGAAAAACCATAAAGACCTTGTGCTCGGCCAACGAGCTTAGATTTAGGATCCGCAGTTTCAGTGAGAGCATCATCAACCATGAAAATAGCACCAAACAACGTCGGAGATTTGTCAGTAGCAGTTCCCTCAGCCACCTTTACGGCTGTTGGATTATCACCGCTTAAAGTATCATGGAAATAGAATTGAAGGTTCGTAACTTTCTGCTTCTCTGATTCCTCGAGCCGATTAGCCCAACTGTATAGTCTTGATCCTTGAGTAACCAGTGGCATTATCGTTGTTAAGACAATGACTAGCATTGTTAAGACAATATGATCTTGTGTTTTTGCCATTGTGGAGGTTTAAATTGTAACAAAGTGTTTTGTATAGTATAGGGAATTGTAATTTAATTTACATGATTCACTTTCAAGGTCCAAGTTTAGTTGAACCAAACTGATAAAGAATTTTTTTATTAGAATCATAAAAATAGTTTGAAAACAAATGTAACAAAGTCAGCATGTGGGTGGTAATTGTTCACCTAATAAATTAATTTGTTTGAAATAACATTCAAAAAATTCTTATATTATTGCATTTGGCTATGTAACAGTGCTTATGATATCTTCTAGTTAATACATGGAACTCTCTATCTCAGCTTCATCAATACACTCTAACAAGGTTTTTAGCATTAACTTGGCAACACAATATAACTACTCTTATCTTCTTCACACACAAAACATTATTTAAACCAAACAAATCAAAAGTAGGAAGTTCAAGCTGAGAAAAAGAACAGATATACAAATATAATGGGGAATATTGAGGGTTACCAGATTGTAGAGGAATCCATAGCACTTCAATGTCTATATGTTCTTCTAGCTTTAAAGAACCTCTCCCTGATTGAGATCAACTCTTTTCTGGCTTCACTTGTTGCCAACCTGTTCGTAGGAGTGTCTTCACAACACCTAAGTCCCACTTCCAAAACCTGAGTCAAGCACTCAACCACATGGAAACCAACTCTGAGGCCAACCTCAAGAATTGATTTGTCTGCAATGTCCAATACTCTTTCTGGAAGAGCTGATTTTGTGTAGTTGTGGAGGGTGAAGTTTCCTCCAAATACTTCATTGGTTGGTCTTTTTCCTGTGAACATTTCCAAAATAAGAACCCCAAAGCTATACATATCACCATGTATTGATGGTTGTCCTCCCATTCCATATTCTGCATCACATTTTACAAAAGGAAATATGGGATAACATAATTATACTGATTTTTTATATTCAAATATAACAAATATGAGATATATAGCTTTACCTGGTGCAACATAGCCAATGGTTCCTCGGATGCCAGCTGAGCTCAATTGATTAAGATAAGACTCCTGGTCGAATTTAATAAGAAACCGAGCTAAACCAAAGTCACTAACATGCGCAGTGCAATCATTATCTAGAAGGACATTGCTTGGCTTGAGATCGCAATGAGCTATAGGTTCATGGCAATGAACATGAAGATAATCCAAAACAGAAGCAACATCTATGGTTATGTTAAGCCTTTCAAAAAGAGTCAAGGTTCTTGAGGGCCTATGATTTTTTTCCACTTCCTCGGGGTGAAGCCACACATCTAGACTTCCATTTTCCATGAACTCATAGATCAGAGCTCTGAATTCATTTCCTTGAAAATCAATACTCGAACAAGCAGTCAATAATTTCACAAGACTTCGATGTCTTATGTCTTTGAGGGATTCACATTCTGCCATAAAACTCCTCATTGCTCCACGTCTCTTTAGGTTTAGAACCTTTACTGCAACAACCATGTCTTCATTCGGGAGAAATGCTTTAAACACAGTACCAAAACTACCTGAACCAATCAAATTATTCATGGAGAAGCCATCTGTTGCGATTCGAATAACCTCATAACTTATTTTCTCATGGAACACCTCCAACGTAGAAGGAGTTGGATTATTGGTATTTTGGTTCTTCTTTCTCAGTTGGAAGCACCAAAAAGAAACTGAAACTATGAACAATAACAATAGTAAAGCTAGGCCTAGGCTAACCCCGATCAGAACTTTTTTAAATTGTGATCGAGGTTTTTTCTCCACAGGACATAGTTTTAGTTTCAAATCTTTGATGCCTCCACAAAGATCTTTGTTTCCGAATAAGGAAACCTTAGTAGCATTCTGAAAAATCCCTTTTGTTGGAACTCTTCCTTCAAAATTGTTGTTAGATACATTGAGATATTCCAACAAGGAGAAGTCTTCAAAATATCCAGGTATAGTTCCAGAGAGAAAATTGTTAGAGAAATCAGCCTCCTTAAGTCCCACCAACTTACTTATGTCTGGAATTACTCCATCAAAAAAATTTACATTCAAATAAATTTCTTCAATTGAGAGACAGTTTTCTAAAGCCTCTGGGAGTTTTCCTGATAATTTATTATGTGAAAGATCAAACGTAAGAAGATTTTGAAGTCGTTCAACATCTTTTGGTAGAGAGCCAGTGAAGATATTATATGACATGTTAAGCTCAATAAGGGATGAAATTTTAAAAATTTCATGAGGTATAGTCCCATTCAAATGATTATTCCCAATCCCCAATCTTAACATAGTACTACAGTTACAAATACTGGAAGGAAAAATTCCTTCAAAATTATTGTTGGACAAATAGAGTTTTTGTAACCGAGTAATGTTTCCTATATAAGATGGTATCTTTCCTGACAACCTATTTGATCGAAGATCTAAAATCACCAAATTTAGAAGCTTGCCAAGAGAGGTTGGGAGTGGTCCAGTCAACATATTACCATATAGATAAAGTGTTTGTAGCCTAATGAGATTACCAATGTCATGAGGAATACCTCCAGATATGAAATTATTATAAACCTCTAAATTGATGAGGTTCGCAGACAGATTGGCAACTGAAGTAGGCAACTCACCCCCCAACCTATTGTCACCAACCTTTAAAATCTGTAGCTGGGTGCAGTTAGTCAGAGCACCAAGAAACTCAAGATCTCCCGAAGAGTAACTTCCCAGAGAATTATTTTGAAGAGTAAGAATTTGCAAATTCCATAGTTTCCCAAGGCTTTGAGAAATACTTCCTGTGAAATAGTTATTATTGATTCCAAATGTTTGAAGAGTTGAGATATTGGACAATGTTGTTGGAATGCCTCCTGTGAAATTATTATACCCAATATCGAAATATTGAAGTTTTGGTAGCACATTACCAAAATCAGGTCTCAATCTCCCAGAAAAACTATTATTATAAATCAGGAATTCTTCAAGTGAGGAAAAATTGTAGATTGCTGGAGGAAAAAATCCTGAAAATTTGTTTAGGGATAATTCAAAGCTCACCAACTGACTCAATTTTGCTATATTCCTAGGAATTTCCCCTTCCATATTGTTTACTGCAAAGCTAAGATATTTGAGAGATGTCAAATTTCCTATTGATGTTGGGAACGTCCCTGTGAGCTTGTTTTCTGGAAGATATAAAATAACGAGCTTTATCAATGACCCTAGTTCTGAAGGAACATTTCCTCTAAGATTATTTCTATATAGATAAAGTTTCAACAATCGAGAGCAATTCGACAAACTGATTGGAATCTCTCCTCTGAGATTATTTAAGCTCATATCCAAAACTTCAAGTCTTAACAAGTTTCCCACATGTGGAGGGATGGTTCCACCAAAAGAGTTATTAGAGAGATCAAGTAATCTAAGAAATGAAAGATTACCAATGGATGGTGAAATAACTCCGCCAAGTTGCAATCCGGATACCTCCAAACGAGTAACTCTTCTGTGTTTACGGTCACATGTAACTCCCATCCAATTGCACAAAGGAAATGAATTATTCCATGAAGACAAGACAACTCTTTTGGCTTCAGAAACTTCAGACTTTAACTCCAACAATGCTTGCCTATCAGTTTCATCATTAAAACGATATGCTTCAAGTAACATGAGAGCATCGAAAGCAAGTAAAAGGAAAAATCTTATGCTTCTCATTTTTGCTGGTGAACACTTTGTCTGAAAATATGCCTTTGAACTCGTGGTTATAATCTATGAGATAACAAAATGACTCACAACTACAGAGAAGACTGCCATACTGTTCTAAAATCTAATTCAACTTGTACAATGATGACTTCTTTGAAGTGGCCCTTATGATGGGTTTGGAATCTGGATACTTTTGTTAAGAAGACTAATTTGTAACATTACGATCACAAAAGAGTTATCTTCTGATAACACTTCTGATAACATAAGCATGACAAGAAAACCACTCATTGTTAACTTATTCTTTTCATTCAATTCGAATACAATATGGGAATATTTCATCTACAAAAACGAAGATACATATAAATATATATAACAGTAAATTTGGACAAAATGTTCAATAAGAAGAAGACACAGAGGTAAAATGAGTAAAGAATGTGAACTAGACAAACTTTTGTCTGTACAGAGAGTGACTACAAAAATGAAACAAGCATTATTTTCCATCAGATTTGTTGATTCACATTAGACTATCAGGTTTAAGATCCCAGAGGCTTGTTCTTGACAAATTTCAATCTATCTATTTGGAGTCTAGAGATGGCTTCTTCTTTCTCATTATAATTGTTAACTGGTATTAAACTATCAGACTTAAGGTTCTTCCTAGTATTTTGGGCTGTATACACTTATAAAATGTTCTTCACTGATGCTCTTTCTGTAAATCCAAAGATCACATTAGCATTATGCGTTATTTGTTGTTCCTCTTCTCTTGTGCCATAAAGTATCATTGTGCCTGTGACTGCAGTGATGAATCCGCATATCTCAGAGGGTACACTGGCTGCATTTTCTCCAGACCAGTCCTGTGAAAATAGAGTTTCAATGTGTTTCCTAAAACTTATATCAATATTGTGATTACAATTTTTTGGGGACCTACTGATTACCTTGAACATTATTCCACTTGCAACAATATTATGAGCATTACATAGTATTTTGGAGAAACAATTGCTGTGTTGAATGTGTCCAAACCCTGCAAATAAATTCATTACAGTTACAATCTTAGGCAGTATCTCAAACAGACATACGCAAAAATCTCAACAAGATAGCTGAAAAAAGAGAGCTTCAATGTTACAGATGCAGCAAAAGCTAAGCAAACGTTAAAGGTTCAGATCTTTCCACCCAAAAATTATAGCAATTCAGTCCTTAAGTCAAGTTGGGGATGATCTATATCTACTTGATGGATACTTTTTGCAGGTATTAACAATATAACTCTTCTACTTTGACTTGCATACTAAGGCTTTTCAAAGAAGTTTTCGTGTTGAGAGCAGCTAACCTTGTTCAAGTAAATCAGTTGTGTGACGACATAAGTTGTTGCTATATAACCTCACAAATAGCCAATCCTGGAGTTATTTTTCAAACTCTAAGATTAGAGAGATCAGTCCAAAAGATAATCACTATAGTAGAAGGATTACAAACAGATGAAAAGATAATCATCATTTGTTGCCTCTTCTGTAATAAGGCTAAGAGTTAAATACATCTTCACGATTTGGTATACCAACTGGTTCAGATATTAGACTTAAACCAAAGTAATAAACACGAAGATACTTAAAGATAGAAGAAACAGAGAAGTAACAGAGCTGCTACTCCCAATCTGACTTACTCCAAATAGAAACTCCAAATATAATAAGCGAATTCTGAGGGATACCAATTTGTAACTAACACAAGCATTCATAATTGCAAGCCTCCTATGTAGATGAAACCATAAAGACTTCAATGTATGTCTGCTCTTCTTGCTTTAAAGAACCTCTCTCTGATTGAAATCAACTCTTTTCTCGTGTCACTTGTTGCCAATCTGTTCATAGGATTTTCTTCACAACACCTAAGTCCCACTTCCAAAACCTGAGTCAAGCATTCATCCACAAGGAAACCAACTGTGCAGTCAACCTGAAGAATTGATTTGTCGGCAATGTCCAATACTCTACCGGAAGCGCTGACTTTTGTGCAGGGTAAAGTTTCCTCCAGATAGATGAGATTCACAGAGAGGTTGTGTATAAATGACTCACAACTACAGAGGACACTGTTAGAAATTTCCAAATCTAAGGCAAGACATAGTGTGTATTATTTAGCCCATAAGATGGTTTTGGAATCTGGAAACTTATCATAAGAAGACAAATCTGTAAGTAGACATATGTAGTGGCTGTATTACTTGCCCCATATAATGGGTTTGGATTCTGGATACTTTTCTTGAGTAGACAAGCCTGTAAGTAGACATATATAGTGACTATATTTTATTTAGCCCATATAATGGGTTTAGAATCTGGAAACGTATCATAAGAAGACAGACATGTAAATAGACGTATGTAGTGGCTGCATTATTTGGCACATATAATGGGTGTAGAATATGGTTACTTATCTTAAGAAGACTAATCTGTAACATTAGGATCAGGCAAGAGTTATCCTTTGATAACACTTCAGCGTCTGCTTCCTTATGGTTTGATTTAACATAAGCGTGATAAGAAAACCAGCATCATTCCCATCTAGAGATGGCTTCTTCTTATTTTTCCTAGTATTCTGGGATGTATAGACTTATTAAATGTTCTTCACTGATGCTCTTTCTGTACACCCAAAGATCACACCATCATTAAGCTTTATTTATGGCAACAAAAGAACTCCATATAATCGATTATTGATGGAAACCGGCAAGAGTGTTACGAGGTATATCTAGTTGTGAAAACAGAGTTTCCTTTAACTGATATCAGATCTTTTGGGGACCTGATGTTATCTAGTTGAACCTTGGCTTGAACATTGGAAAAACAATTACTGCGTGGAATTTGTCCAAAGCCTGTATGTCAAACGTCAATTGGAATATATATTTTATATATGGCTTTCCAAAGAAGTTTGGTGTTGAGAGCAGCTAACCTTGTTCAAGTAAATCTGTTGTGTGACGACATAAGTTGTTGCTAGATACCATCACAAATAGCCATACCAAGCCAATCCAGGAGTTGTTTTGCAAACTCTAAGAGTGGAGAGATCAGTCCAAAAGATAATCACTATAGTAGAAAGATTATCTTAGAGAATCAGAAAACTCAACGATAAGGAATATGAACACATGAAAAGATAAGTATCATTTGTTGCCTCTTCAGTGATAAGGCTAAGAGTTAAATACATCTTCACGATTTGGTATACCAACCGGTTCAGATAATAGAGTTAAACTAAAGTAATAAACACGAAGATACTTAAAGATAGAAGAAACAGAGAAGTAACAGAGCTGCTACTCCCAATCTGACTTACTCCAAATAGAAACTCCAAATATAATAAGCGAATTCTGAAGGCTACCAATTTGTAACTAGCACAAGCATTTATAATTTCAAGCTTCCTATGTAGATGAAACCATAAAGACTTCAATGTATGTCTGTTCTTCTTGCTTTGAAGAACCTCTCTCTGATTGAAATCAACTCTTTTCTCGTGTCACTTGTTGCCAATCTGTTCATAGGATTTTCTTCACAACACCTAAGTCCCACTTCCAAAACCTGAGTCAAGCATTCATCCACAAGGAAACCAACTGTGCAGTCAACCTGAAGAATTGATTTGTCCGCAATGTCCAATACTCTTTCCGGAAGCGCAGACTTTGTGTAGTTGTGCAGGGTAAAGTTTCCTCCAAATAATTCATTGGTTGGTCTTTTTCCTGTGAACATTTCCAAAAGAAGAACCCCCAAGCTATATATATCACCATGTACTGATGGTTTTCCTCCCATTCCATATTCTGCATCATATATTACAAAAACAAATTTGGATTAACATATAATACAATGGTAGTTTCATTCAAATTTTGCAAATGTGTGATAGATTTACCTGGTGCAACATAGCCAATGGTTCCTCTGATGCCAGCTGAGCTTAATTGATTAAAATAAGAATGTTGGTCGAATTTAAGAAGAAAACGAGCCAAACCAAAGTCACTAACATGGGCAGTGTAATCATTATCTAGGAGGACGTTGCTTGGCTTGAGATCACAATGAGCTATAGGTTCATGGCAATGAACATGAAGATATTCCAAAACAGAAGCAACATCTATGGCTATGTTAAGCCTTTCAAAAAGTGTCAAGATTCTTGAAGGCCTATGAATTTCATCCACTTCCTCTGGGTGCAGCCACACATCTAGACTTCCATTTGGCATGAACTCATAGATTAGAGCTCTGAATTCATTACCTTGGGAATCAATACTCGAACAAGTAGTCAATAACTTTACAAGATTTCGATGTCTTATGGCTTTGAGGGATTCACATTCTGCCATAAAGCTCTTCATTGCTCCACGTCTGTTCAGGTTAAGGACTTTGACAGCAACAACCATGTCCTCTGTTGGGAGAAATGCCTTAAACACAGTACCAAAACTACCTGACCCAATCAAATTGTTCAAAGAAAAGCCATCTGTTGCAGTTCGAATAACTCCATAACTTATTTTCTCATGGAACACCTCCAACATGGAAGGAGTTGGATTATTGGTATTTTGGTTCACCTTTCCTTTTTTGAACCAACGTAGACAGAGGAAAGCTATGAACAACAAAAACAATAGCCAAGCTATCCCAAGGCTAACCCCAAGAATAACGTTTTTCAAATGAGAATGAGACTTTTCCTCTATTGGTGGTGGTTTCTCACGACATAGCTTTAGTTTCATATCTTTGATCCCTCCACAAAGATCTTTATTTCCAAATACAGAAACCTTAGTAGCATTCTGAAAAATTCCTTTTGTTGGCACTCTTCCTTCAATATTGTTGTTAGATAAATTGAGATATTCCAACACAGAGAAGTCTGCAAAATATCCAGGTATACTTCCCGAGAGAATATTGTCGGAGAAATCAACCTTCTTAAGACCCACCAATCTACTTATGTTTGGAATTGCTCCATCAAAAAGATTACCATTCAGATAAATTTCTTCAACTGAGAGACAGTTTCCTAAAGTCTTTGGGAGTTTCCCTGATAACTTGTTATGTGAAACATCAAGCCCAAGAAGATGTTGAAATCGTTCAACATCTTTTGGTAGAGAGCCACTGAAGAAATTATGTGACATGTTAAGGAAAACAAGGGATGAAATTTGAAAAATTTCTAGAGGTATAGTCCCATTCAAATGATTAAACCCAATCATGAATCTTAGCAGGGCACTACAGTTACCGATAGTCGGAGGAACAATTCCTTCAAAACTATTGTTGGACACATCAAAGTCTAGTAACTGAGTGATGTTTCCTATAGAAGATGGTATCTCTCCTGACAATCTATTTGATCGAAGATATAATTCCCCCAAATTTAAAAGCTTGCCAAGAGAGGTTGGGAGTGGTCCAGTCAACATATTACCATATAAATAAAGTTTTTGTAGCCTAATGAGATTACCAATGTCATGAGGAATACCTCCAGATATGAAATTCTTATAAACCTCTAAATCGATGAGGTTCGCAGACAGATTGGCAACTGAAGTAGGCAACTCACCCCCCAACCTATTATCACCAACATTTAAAATATTTAGCTGGGTGCAGTTAGTTAGAGCACCAAGAAACTTAAGATCACCCGAAGAGTAACTTCCGAGAGAATTACCATGGAGATAAAGATTTTGTAAATTCCGTAGTTTCCCAAGGCTCTCAGAAATACTTCCTGTGAAACTGTTAGATTGGATGTCAAATTTTTGAAGAGTTGAGATATTGGACAGTGTTGTTGGAATGCCTCCTGTGAGATTATTTTGTCCAATATAGCAAACTTGAAGTCTTGGTAGGAGATAACCAAAATCAGATCTCAATCTTCCAGAGAAACTATTATTTAAAATGCTTAAATATATAAGTGAAGAAAAATTGTAGATTGCTGGAGGAAAATATCCTGAAAAATTGTTTATGTATATTCCATAAACCTCCAACTGACTCAATTTAGCTATGTCACCTGGAATTTCTCCTTCCATATTGTTTAATCCAAAGTTAAGCTCTCTCAGAGATGTCAAATTTCCTAATGATGCAGGGAATGTCCCTGTCAGCTTGTTCCTTTGAAGATATAAGAATACAAGCTTCGTCAATGACCCTAGTTCTGAAGGAACACTTTCTCCAAGATTATTTAGAGATATAGAAAGATACAACAATCTAGAGCAGTTAGACAAACTGGTTGGAATCGCTCCTTCAAGATTATTTAAGCCCATTTCGAAGTGTTCGAGTCTAAATAAGTTTCCAACTTCTTGAGGGATGGTTCCACCAAAGGAGTTATCAGAGAGATCAAGTAATCTGAGAAATGAAAGATTACCAATGGATGGTGAAATAACTCCGCCAAGTTGCAATCCGTATACCTCCAAACGAGTAACTCTTCTGTGTTTACGGTCACATGTAACTCCCATCCAATTGCACAAAGGAAATGAATTATTCCATGAAGACAAGACAACTCTTTTGGCTTCAGAAACTTCAGACTTGAACTCCAACAATGCTTGCCTATCAGTTTCATCACTAAAACGGTATGCTTCAAGTAACATGAGAGCATCAAAAGCAAGTAAAAGAAAAAATCTTATGCTTCTCATTTTCGCTGGTGAATGGCTTATCACTTTGTCTGAAAATATGCCTTTGAACTTGTGGTTATAATCTATGAGATAACAAAATGACTCACAACTACAGAGAAGACTGCCAGACTTTTCTAAAATCTAAGTCAACTTGTACAATGATGGGTGTGAAATCTGGAAACTTATCATAAGAAGACAAACGTGTAACATGTAAGTAGACATATGTAGTGGTTGTATTATTAAGAAGACTAATGTAGTGGCCCATATGATGGGTCTGGAATCTAGATACTTTTGTAAAGAAGACTAATTTGTAACATTACGATCACAAAAGAGTTATCTTCTGATAACACTTCTGATAACATAAGCATGACAAGAAAACCACTCATTGTTAACTTATTCTTTTCATTCAATTCGAATACAATATAGGAATATTTCATCTACAAAAATGAAGATACATATAAATATATATATAACAGTAAATTTGGACAAAATGTTCAATAAGAAGAAGACACAGAGGTAAAATGAGTAAAGAATGTGAACTAGACAAACTTTTGTCTGTACAGAAAGAGACCAAAAAATGAACCCAGCATCATTCTCCTCAGATATGTTGATTGATATTAGTCTATCAGATTTAAGGTTCCTGATACTTGTTCTTGGCAAATTTCAATTCCAATCTATTGGGAGTCTTCAGATGGCTTCTTCTTCTTCCTAGTATTCTGGGCTGTATAGACTTATTAGATGTTCTTCACTGATGCTCTTTCTTGAGTCATACCATCTTGCTCTTTCTGTACACCCAATAGATCATACCAGTATTATGTTTTATTTATGGCAACAAAATGTCCCATATGATAAACAGATTGATCGATGAAGGAAACCAGCAAAAGTTTGTTGTTTTTGGTACCTGAAGAAGCTTGTTGTTCCTCTTCTCTTGTGCCATGAAGTATCATTGTGCCGGTGACTACAGTAATGAATCCACATATTTCAGAGGCTACACTGGCTGTGGTTTGTCCAGACCAGTCCTGTGATAACAGAGTTTGAATGTTAAGTGTTTCCTTTGACTGATCTCTTTGGGACCTAATGATTATCTAGTTGAACCTTACCTTGAACATTATTCCACTAGCAACGATTGTGAGGGTTGTGAACATTACATAGTATATTGGAGAGACAATTGCTGCATTGAATGTGTCCAAAGCCTGCAAATAAATTCATTACAGTTACAATCTTAGGCCATAATTAGCGACCACCCGGTTCAGGTTCAGATCTTTCCACCCGAAAAATCTAGCGATTCAATCCTTAGGTCAAGTTGGGGATGATTTACATGACTACATCTACTTGATGTATATTATTTGCGGGTATAACAAGATAACTGTTCTACTTTTACTTGCATACTAACCTACGAACTCCGGAGAATATATATGTAATGCTTTCCAGAAAAGTCTGGTGTAGAGAGCAGCTAACCTTATTCAAGTAAATCAGTTGTGTGACGACACAAGTTGTTGCAACCATTACAAAAAGCCATGTTTGTGGATACCCAATCTGACTAACTCCTTCCATTGTTAGTTTAATCGCAATTCCAATAGCCTTTATGCTCATAACCTGGATAAAGTCACCAACAAGAAGAAATTATCTAGAACCATGAGTGAGGAAGAAAATGGAAATCAAGCTCAAAAGAAAATCCAAAATTCTCAGGTTAACTAACTTACAGTGAGAGCACCCATTAGTGAACAAATTCCAATATAAACCAGAATGTTTGTTTGGCCGCACAGAGGTTCAAAGTGCAGAATTAACGCAAGGACAATGGACATGGTTGTGGCTACGTAGATCAGAAAAGCTGTTCCACACAAAAAAGAAGAAGAAGGAAACTGTAAACTTTTTCAGATAAACAAACACACAAAAGGAACAATTATATGTGTAAGAGAGCTACCTGGCTGAATTGCCAAATTCCATATTTCTTCAACGGAATTCGGGGTCTGTTCCTGAGGTGCGTGTATGACAATAACAACAGAGCCAACAATGCATGACACACATCCCAAAACTCCCATTTTCTTAAGTTTCTCCTTTAATAGGAAATGTGCCAAAACAGCACTAGGCATGAATAAAAAGTTAGTGGTTAGTCAGAGAGCATCACAAAATTATAACAGAGTGAAGTTATCATCACTCATCACCTGCATACCTGATGATTATACTTAAAGCACCAAGAGGAGTAACAAGTACAGCCGGTGCATATATGTAAGCTACAAAGTTTGCAGCTTCTCCAACAATCACTAAACATTAAAGATCACATATGTCAAGAACACATAACAATGTTAACAATGGAGTAAAAGAACCTCATGGTCTACTCACTTGTTATCATGCCTGCCCACCAAAGCGGCTCTAGTAAGTAAGTATAGCCTCCATAACCTGCAATGCCATCATCCAGTAAGATTTGTGGTTCAAACCAAATCAAATGACACTAAAACATATTGAAAGTAAGCAACTTTACAAAGCTAAACGAGTCACAATTGAGGAGAAAGCAAACTGGATTAAAGGAAGAGAGGGAAACCTGCTCTGGTGCCAGTAGCACCAGCTCGTTTGAGACCTTTCTTCTTAAGAATGAAGCTAGAACCAATGAAAACACTAGAAGCTACAGCTAGTATCAACCCTTTTCCATTATCGGACTCCATTTATTTAGACAATTACACACCAACAACGTCACAATAAAAACCCTCTATTTACAAAATCAAAAACACAATTTTGAAGTCAATCACAACAGCCCTTTTGAATCTTCTTTCTCGGGAATGTTCTCCGATCAGAATCAATCGCGATTATAATCCAGATACTAAGAAATCTGAAAGGAGGATCATCGGTAATAAAGAGAGAATTGGATGACGAAAGAGAATAGAACAAGTGGTACGATGCAACGCGGCCGCCTGAGAAGACTTATACGATTAGCTGAAATTCAAATGAGAGAGAGAGAGAGAGATCTGGTTCGAGCTTTTTGTTTTGCCTCTGGGAAGACGACAGCTCAAGAAGTCTCGTGGGTCTCGCAGAAGCTTAACCGGGTCTGGTACGTGTTTGGTTTAACTTACAAAGACAGTTAGTTACTTTCATTGGTGTCGGGAGGCTTTTTTTTTTTTTTTTTTTGTACATTCATTTAGTAACCATATTAACCATTTAATTAAATATAAAAATCATTGAAATAATATTTTCTGTACATTTGTTTCGTTTGTTTAAAAATACAAGTCAAATATACAAAATCATAAACAATATACATATACAATTAATATTATAATACATAAAAAATCAAAATTAAAAGTCTTGCAACAAATGTAACAAAAAACAACTTTCTCAACAAATAAAATTTAAATTTATTATTGAAATTATATATATATATATGATCATAAAACCTATTCAAAAATACATATAAGAATAATATTGTATATTAATGATTTTGTAAAATTGATTTGTATTTGTGTCACTAATTAGATTGATAACATCTGATTTATAATTAATATTACATTTTTATAAATATTTAATCTACTATAATATAGTGTGGAGAGAAAATAAGAAGAATTCGACAAACTTTAACCATCAAATTAAGAAAAAAATCGATAAAATAATTTACTATTTAAAGTTATATATAAGGAAAGTGTGAAAGTAAATATTAAATTAATTTTGATTTTTCGTTTGGAAAAAAAAAATTGATTGAAAAAGTGCATTTTTTTTCAACTAGCCTAGTGACTTTTAAATACTCTCCTACTACTACTATTGTAGGTAGGGGGTTCGATCCATGGTGTCTTGAGAATTTGTAAAGTGATTAGACCACTGGATCACCTGTCCTCGGCTGAAAAAATGACTTTAGTCCGATGCTTAAATATTAATTCTATTTTTTGAGTTTGGTCCAATGGACTTTGACACGTTTGTGGAAAAACAAATAACTATAATCTTATTTATCATACAAATTAAGCACATGCAATTGTTGCGTAATTGAAGGATTCCAGCTTTAGCTGCTACTTTAGTTGAGTTAATTTATATAATTTATAATTGAGATCTGTCAAATTTGATGAACCATAAATGTTTTACATAGTCTGCGCCACCATTTTTATAAGACCAATCATTCTTTACATTTAAAAAGTTTTTATAAAGAAAACTTGTTTTGAATTTTTCTAAAATCATTTTGTTACTCACCACTACTCTTAATTGAATGTATTTATTTATATATGTAAATTGTGCCGGTTCAACATTCGTAAATGGAAAAAAATACAAATATTTTGTGGAGAACGAAATTACAAATAAAGCCAATAAGGCTCTGCACACTGTATAAACATGTTAATACATGGGCCAAAAATATCGACTTTGGGCCTATACAATATCAGCCCATTAAGATTGCAACATTGACTTCATTTGTTTTTTTGTCAACGACTAAGTGCAAATGCAAATGCAGATTAGAGTTGCTTAAAATCAATTAAAATCAATTATAATATGTTTTTCTTATAAACCTGGCGAGAGTATTAACCTTATAATTAAAATTGTGTAGAATTAGTGTAAACAAAAAGACGAAAACAGATTATGTAACCGTGCGAAATCTTATGTATTGTGATCGGTAACTAACTATAATAACTACTTTTTCTTTTTCTTTTTCTTTTATAGTACTATCAATTTGACTTGGTTGAACATCTTGTATCAAATTCTTATTAATCAAGTTGTTAGGATAATTTATCTAACAATTCTAGTATTAGGAGTTCGTTTTTTCGATCTAATTATTTTAAAAACTAACATCTTATACAATTTGGATATTTTATTGACATTTTTGTATAAATAAATACTATTTCATAAAAGATAAATTATTAAATTGTTTTTCAAATAATATTATAACTACATACGCTGTTATAAAAAAACAGAAATATTATGTCAAATAATTCCACACATGTACCCTTCATTTTTAATTTTATTTCTTCGAGAATTTCAAAATAATGGAATTGGAAGCATGTTGTATTATTTATTGTGAATATTTGATGATTAAAATAACAATTACTAGATTATTTTAAATATCACTACGATATTTGATTTTACTTGTTTTTATCTTTCTAAAGATGTGCTATAATTAGAGAGTATAAATATCATATAATACTTTTAAAACAAATATTATTGGCTGGAAGGTAAAAAGATACATAAACATCAAACATCATTTACTTTTCTTTACTTAAAAAAAGATATTTTTTTATCAGCTCACTCAAGGATGAGAAGGCAAAGGAGGCCATTTCCCGAACTTAGGATGTGGAAAGTGTTTTGGTTTGAAATGTGGAAGTTTAGGAAGTGGTGGACATGGCTTCTTTGGAATCACCACAACCGGTGGCTTGTAGATTGGTTTATAAATCGGCAATGGAGGCTTGTAGATAGGTACCGGATGCTTGAAGAATGGCTTAGGAAGTGGTGGACATGGCTTCTTTGGGATCACTATTGGAGGCTTGTAGATAGGAACCGGTGGTTTGTAGATAGGAACCGGTGGCTTGTAGATAGGAACCGGTGGCTTGTAGATGGGAACCGGAGGCTTGTATATTGGAACCGGTGGCTTGTAGATTGGAACCGGTGGCTTGTAGATAGGAACCGGTGGCTTGTATGGAGGCTTGTAAATGGGGACTGGTGGCTTGTAGATAGGAACCGGCGGCTTGTAGATTGGAACCGGTGGCTTGTAGACGGGAACCGGGGGCTTATAGATGGGGGCCGGTGGCTTGTAGATAGGAACCGGCGGCTTGTAGATAGGATTATGTTTGAACTTTGGTGGACATGGCTTTTTAGGGATCTTTACGACCGGTGGCTTGTAAAGTGGAGGACAAGGCTTCTTAGGGAATTGTTAAAGGTGGGAGGTTAAGTGGTGGTAAGTTAGTTTAGGCGTATGCCAAAAGAACTTTGAGTTGCAAACTTCTGGTGAGAATTTAAGATTTTGTTTAAGACCAAGAACATGTTTATCACCGGATTTCGATAGATACACGATCTTAGAAGCCTCGAGGTTGTTGTGAGCCGGACAAGGGTTACCGGAGGCACTGTGAAGTTGAGCATAACAAGCTTCTTTTAAGGTTCCATCGTCTCTAACAATGTCATGAGTAACTTGAACATGAAACTTTCCTGTTTTGTCAAGTTCACCACTTCCTCTTCTAACAAAATGGTCTTTTGTATTAGCCTCTTCCTTGCATTCTATTGTTACTCGGAGTCCTGTTTATTGGTTTTAGAAAGAGTTAATTCATTTGACTGTCGAAGATTTCCAATGAAACTATGAATTAGTACTAGTTTCAATAGATAATCGAGGACCGAGAAGGAACATTTTGTAAACCATCCATTAGCTAGAAGAAGTATTTTGCAAAATCCTTAAGTATTTTTGTAAATTCTTGAAAAATCGTGGTCTCTTCGATAGTTTTTACACTGTTCAGATAAATCAACAAACGAGATCCTTAAGTATAGATAATTTATATGTAATGGATGCAAGTATGTGTAATGATTTGGACCTGAGAATGCTTGAGGAGTCTTGATGTTGTTGCTTTCAGCATTGCCAACGACTTCAATCTCACGGCTGAGAGAATGAGACGCCGTGAAGAGAAGAAACACAAAGAGGAGGCAGAAGGAACCTCCTCTACTTTCCGGTAACACTCTCATCGGAATATTCTTATATGTAATTCTTAGATGAGAGAAGAGGATATGACTCTACTTATGAGATCACCTCTTGTGTATATATATAGCTCCCTTGGAGCTATTATTTTATTAAATTCATATTATCATTTGTAAAGTATTAAATGTAATAGTGATCTTTTTTATATATACTTAATACTCAATTTGGTCGCAAATGTCATATAGTCTAGTGACAGGCGGTAAGTCCACTTAAGACAGTACAGTTGATAACCCAAGGTCGAGTTCTTCTACCTACATTATGTAGGAATTTGGCTATTGGGCCGACCAGTTGTGCCCCAATATAATCTGCCGTTGAAAAAAAAATACTCAATTTGGTCTTTCTGCTTATATATGTTTATATTGGTACAGTCAATTATGATATCGGTTCAAAATTTCATTTTAGAATAATAAGAACCTATATAATTTGGTTTGGTTTTTGAATTCGAGTGTCAATCATTTGAAAAAAAATGAAAACTCTAAAGTAGGAATTTATATTTTTCTATATTTGTTACAGATTTCAGTTTACGTTATTTTTTTCAAAGCGAATAAAACATACATGTTAGATTATAAAGTTATTTCTTTACAGTTATAATACAAAAAGAATCATTAGAGTGAATTTTATTAATATTACATTATTATATACGTAAATGTGTCTACGTACCACCGACCCCAAATTAAATTGAATCACATGAGAGCTTTTTGAAGGATACAAACTTCAGTTTATACCCCAAAAACAAATAGGTAGAGTTCACGTTTATCCTCATCACCTAAATATATGGAGAAATTTAATTAATACCGGTTTTTAAAGATTTAATTATCTCTTAAGTTTGAGCACAAGAACCAATATGAGTTAGTCTAGTGGTGAAAAATTCAATCTGATTGTTTCTAGAGAAGGGTATAAACTATTTTCCTAGGGGTGAAACCGTTTACGAATAGACTATGGTTTCTATTTAAATAGATTGATAGTATGGGCTCATATTCACGTAAAGATGAATAAGAAAATGTGATTTTGTTTTGCGTAGCAGGAAAATCAAACATGTGAACGCTTTAATTTCCTAGACTCGTCTTTTACCACTCGACCACTAGCTTCTGATCGATTCTAATAATTTTGTTTAATAGATTTGTGATTTTTTAGCCGTAAAATAATATATAGTATAAAGCATTAGTTAAGTGATAGAAAAACTAAATTTTATGGATTTGAGGAATAGTTAGATATGCAAATATCCAAAGTCACATGTAAACTCGAATTTTATGAATTCCAGAGATTAGTCTAAATATATGAAATAACCACATAATTAGTTTAACCTAATGTGAATACATTTTGAAGTAAAACTCACTAGAGAGCTAGCTCCACAATGTTGATTATTACAACAAAACAAAAATATTTATAATAGTTCCTGAGTCATAATATAGTACAGCTAGTCACATACATTGTGTGAATATGTCTTCAATGGTCAAATATGAAATTAAATTATGTATTGAGTAAACGTCGGTTACCAAATGAAAAAGGTTTATAAAACATATAACTTAGCTAAATGTAGTAAATAGAAAAATGAGAATAAAGTAGATGGTACTAGCTAGATTTGTCCATATATCTCTCGAAGGCTTAAAATTACCAAGTCATGAAATTACCACTTGATATGGCTAAAAGAAAGCCATGCATGCAGTGGGCATGATCTATGTAACAAAAGTAACAAACAATTAGGTCAAAACAGAAAAGAACATAAATACATATATAGATTTAAGTCTAAATATTCATCGAAAATCCAACAAAACAAAACATTTCTACGGATTCCCAATTCAAATTATCCGTCAGGACACGGTCATCAAAAATCTAAGTCCATTTGTAGAGAAATTTGTCAATTTTACCTAAGTTTTTATGATTAAACTTAAAAATTTTCACAGATCGCAGATGTTTGTCAAAATTTATCAAAAATTTATTTAATGATAAATAGACTCGATACAAACTTTGACACCAACATTTTTATGGTTTCCGAAAGATAGTAATATTCTGCTAGAAATCTATCAGATATACCTGATAGATTTCTAATCTCTGATGGAATTCATATTGTATTTCCATTGAAATTGAGCTAATTTTCTTGTAGTATATATGACAAATTTGTAATAGATTGACATTATATGGTTATATGGTTATTGGTTAGAAGATGTGGTATAATAGAACAATATATCAATTTATGACATAACTTCTTATTGTCTTTTGAAGCTGGCAAAGTCCCCTCAACCACAATTCCTTTTGACATAAAAAGCCACCTCATAAATTTGTCTTGACTACTTCTATGTTGTGATTTGTGAACATTCAATTAGACAACTTTTATAATGTTTTTAAAACTCAATGATCTTTTGGTTTCTATATTGAATATGAATTTAAAGAAGCTCATCTACTATTTCATATTGATCCAATTTATTGAATCTTATTATCATACCATTACAAGATATTCTCTCTGCTTATATATTTGCAGAGAACAACAAAAGGGTAAACTAAAACTCAGACTCGGTTTAGTTGAACCAAAGTCTTTAATCAATAGAACTCACACTAAACCAACATTAAGATTGAATTAATATTCTAATAAATCTTTACCTTATTTTGTGATATTTTTCGGAAGATACTTAATTGATTCAATATAGTATGAACAACTATGCTTCAAAAGTGTTTTAGATTGACTGTAAGAGTGTAGAGGTGAGTATTTGGAGTATGTGACATTGACTTAAAGTGGAGAAATAAAGCAAATAATAAATAGCATAATTTTGTTGATGATATGTCTAATCATTCATCTGTCTCTTATATTTCCATATGTATACTTCATTAATTTTTGAAGAATATTTATCAACAACCCATATGTATCTAACATTCATTAAGTGGCTAGCTAATAAATAGCTTGTTTTTATAGTTTGCATTTATATTAAAGTTTTTTTTTTTGTCAACTAACCTACTGGCTTTTAAATCCCCTCCTACTACTGTAGGTAGGAGGTTCGATCCCTGGTGCCTTGAAGATTTGTAAAGTGACTACACCATTAGACCACCTGTCCTCGGCACATTTATATTAAAGTTTAGTAGTAAGATCATCCCATATATCTAAATTTAATTTCTTTTTTAGTAACAATTAAATCACTAAAATCCATTTCAGAGTTTTAAATCTGTTAGCTAATAAATTAAATGGTCTTCTCTCTCTCTC
>JAKUCM010006293.1:0-27123 GCA_023374145.1 Lepidium sativum
CTGACTCATATGAAGACACTGACGAAGAAGAAGAAGACACTTTTTAACTTTTTAAATCTGGTAATGAATATTAAATTAAATGATTAAATCAAGACAAATATCATGCAACATATTCTAACGACCAACAAACGTGTCTTCGTATATGTTTTTGTGTTTTGATTTGTCTCGCAGGGCCTCAGCCTTGCAATGGCCTCCCAGGTCTGGCCTTGCAATAGCCTCGCAGGGCCTTGGCCTTGCAATGGCCTCACAAGTCTGGCCTTGCAATGGCCTCACAGAACTTGGCCTTGCAAGAGCCTCGCAGGTCTGGCCTTGCAATCGCCTCACAGGGCTCCGACCTTGCAATGGCCTCGCAGATATTGGCCTTGCAAGTGCCTCACAGGTCTGGCCTTGCAATGGCCTCGCAGGGTCTGGGCCTTGCCATCGCCTCGCAGGGCCTCGGCCTTGCAATGGCTTCGCAGGTCTGGCCTTGCAATGGCCTCGCAGGCCTTGGCCTTGCAAGTTCCTCGCAGGAATAGCCTTGCAACGGCTTCGCAGGGCTTGGCCTTGCAAGCGTGCGAGGCACTTGCGATGCGTCTGTTGTTTGCATCGCAAGGGCCTCGCAGAAGTCAAAATCCGTAAGTCGGTAATCAATACCGACTGGCCTTACGGTATAATTCACGGGCAATTACAACTACATTGTACTTGGAATACGTCACGGTGTGAATTCATAATCCGTAAACTCTACGTTTGATCCTTGTTATACGTTTGAACATGTTTGTATATGTTTTACCGAGAGTCTTTCACGCAAATTGTTCGGTTTTGTAAGTCTGCGAGGCAATTGCAAGGAATAAGGTCTGGCCTTGCAAGTACCTCATAGGATTGGCCTTGCAACGGCCTCGCAGGGCTTGGCCTTGCAAGTGCCTCGCAAGCCTGCGAGGCACTTGCGATGCGTCTGTTGTTTGCATCACAAGGGCCTCGCAAAAGTCAAAATCAGTAAGTCGGTAATCAATACCCGAAACCCCAATGGCATACATGTGACGCCCTTGCGATGCCCGTATTTTTAATATATATGCCCATGTTCGTCTTTATTCTTTCTTCTTCCTCCCCCCTCTTTTTCGCGTGGCTTCTTTTCCTCTCCGGCCACGGCGATTCCGGCGCCCTCCCCACCCGAATTCGACGTCATTCCAGCCAATATCATTCACCGTCTTTTAACCCGTCAAGGTAATGTACTTTTCCCCTTGTTTAATTGATTTTCGGAAAACAATAGGTTGATTCGCGGCTAAGGTTTGTAGATCTAGGCTCGGATTGACTAGATCTAGGCTAGACTCATGTAGATCTAGGCTTGAATCGAATAGATCTACGCTTAAGAACGTGATTTCGGATTTCGGGTTTTTATGCAATTTTCAAAAGTTTTGGGTAGTTTTCGTAATTTCTAAAAGTTTTGGGTATTTCCCGTAAATTGCAAAAGTTTTGTGTATTTTCGGAATTTTCGAAAGGCTCGGGTATTTTAGCATTTTTTGAAAGTTTTGTGTATTTTTCGTATTTTTCAAAATTTTTGGGTATTTTCATAATTTCTGACAAAGAGGGCGTTTTTGTCGACAAAAAAGCGGAGAAGCGGTACCACGAGGTCACGGCTAAGATGCAAGAGATGTCACAACACAGCACCGATGAGAGCTCTACATCTAGTGGCGTGACTACGACTTAGAAGAATCAATTATATGTCGAGGTTAATATATTTTACATTTTTTCCATATTTTTTTAATCTTTTTTGCATTTAACAATTGTATTTTTTATTCAGGTTGTTCCCCGTAAAAAGGGGAAGTTGTTTGGTACCGGCTCCCTTTCATCGAGGATTGAGCAGTGCGTCTCTACACAGGGATTCTCTCGGTCCTTCAGTACTCCATCAGACATCAAAGAGTTGTTGGATCGTCAATCCCAGGAGCTGGCAAAAGCAAAATCGGTGATATCCTCTCAAGCAAAGAAGATCACATCGTATGATCGGTTGTGGTCTATTTTGGCGAAAAAGGACCTGGAGCTAGCGGACGCGTATGCGGAGTTGAACGCCGATGAGACTCCATCCAGCTCGGAAAATGCGGATGAGGCAGAGACCGGTTCTGGAAACCCGGATGAGACCGGTACCGGTTCAGAAAATGCGGACTAATATCCGCTTTTGTATTTTTTTATCTTTTTTGTAGAACATTTTAATTTTAATATATTTATTTTAATTTATTTAATTTTTAAAATTATTTTTTTTTAAAAATATTTATTTTAAATAAAAAAAATTGGCTAGCTTCGCAAGAGCCTTGCAAAGCATGCCTCGCAAGGGCCTTGCAAGAGTTGTCTCGCAAAGGCCTTGCAAGGCTTGCCTCGCAAAGGCCTTGCAAGCCTTGCCTCGCAAACGCCTTGCAAAGGTTACCTCGCAAAGGCCTTGCAAGAGCTGCCTCGCAAGAGCATCGCAAAGCTTTGCGTGTCTCTTGCGACGTATGTTTCTGCGAGGCGTATGCGACGTGATCCGGCGTCGCAGACTTGCGAGGCGTTTGCAAGCCACGCTCTTACGACTTACGATTCGCGATTAATCGTGTTGCCTCGCAAGAGCGTCTCAGTTTACCATTTGCAATGCCATTGCTAGGCCATCTGGCATCGCAAAATGCCAATTTTCTTGTGGTGTATACAATGTTTTCTTCTTAAAGAAAACTTAGTTAATGTGTTAATTCCTCTTCATATTAGACTTTGATTTGATGTAATCAACATGTAATTGATGTACGTAAGTGGAGTTGTCTTGTATGTAATAAAAGTATAACTTTCGTACTAGTGGTATCTTGTTCCTGTGTGTTGGATTTTATTTTTGGCGTAGTTGTAAATTTTGGGATCTTTCTAACTAAATATAACTCTATAAAAATCGTTGGATTTAATCCGTGTTCAGTTTTGGAGCTATAATATGGAAGAGTGGATACAAGAGAGATGATATTGCGGAGGGAGTAAAAGAAGAGCTAGTTAGTAGTTGAGGAAATGTCAAAATAGGAGGACGACATAAGATGAACATTCACATGGCTTTGGTCTCTTTCATATTAAATGAGAATTGATCATACATTGAATTGCCATGTTTCATCTTTGGGGTTTTAAGGGGTTTACAAATTTACTCATCTTTCCTTCACTCACATGTCTGTCTTTCATCAATGAAAGAAAAGTTTATATATTTTTTTACATTCTCTTCATCTCACGAAGCTTTTTTTTTTTCTCTCTTACACAAATAACTCTCTACCAGGTACGGGCATCCTCTTCAAACAGAAAATAACCAAACCAACCAAATTAAATTTTTAACTGATTGCATTTGGATTAATATAGCAATCGGTTATTGGTTCAGTTACTTTAAATCTAATCGGTTTTAGATAAACCAAAATGTAATTTATGTCTTACACCAAAAAAAACACAAATATTTTGATAAACCAAATATTTTTGGAGAAAACTGAAAATAAAATAAAATATGAAAAAACCAAAAAATAGAATCGAACCAAAACATTTTTATAAATCCAAAAACCAAAAAAACTAACCCTAATTGACAGAGTGCACACACCTAATCTCCACTAACATTCTGAAATTGAAAACCTTTATATAAACTAGGGCTGGGCAAAAAAACCAGAACCGAAGAACTGAACCGAACCGAACTGAAAATTTGGTTCCGGTTCCGGTTCAGTTTCCAAAAATTAACCGAACGGTTCCATAATTCAGGAACTACGGTTCTTGGTTAGGAACCGAACCGAACCGAGAACCGAAGTTAGAACCGAAACTAATCTATTAATTGATTTTTATTACTCCTAAAATTAATTGAGCATAAAAACTATAATCAAAGAACTGAATGGAACCGAACCAAACAAATTTTTTTGATTCCGGTTCGGTTTTGTGTACATTTTTTGTAAAATTTTTTTTGTAACCATTTGGAACCGGAACCGATTGAGAATCAAATTTATTTTGGTTCCTCTTCGGTTCCAATTTCAAGTATCCATTTGAAACCGGAACCGAGGAGAACCGAACCGAAACCGAACCGAATTTTAGAAAGTATCCATTGGTTCCATTATTTTAAGAACCGAAGAATCGAGAACCGAAAAAAACCGAAACCGAACCGAATAACCATATGCCCACACCTAATATGAACAATAGAGCTAGCCTGCAACTATCTATGGTAATAGTAGCTTAAGAGATTGACCGAAACATGAATTCCTAATAAGTTAGTGACAACATTATCAAAAAACAAATTAATACTACTTTATTTACATATGGACACCCATGCCAATATTATTTATTTAACTGCTAATTAATGCTCGTATTAATATTATATCCCATTTGTAATCTCCTTTTTATTGTTTTGTTTTGCTTAATAAACATCAAATTGGTTTCTCGACGCGTTGGAGATCACAAAACAGAAACGTCGAAATTAGAGAAGACGTTTTTATCAACAAAATTAGAGAAGACGTAGTAAAGAAAGTGTCTGTAAAACTGATTTTTTTTTAGAAAACCCGACAAAAAGAAACACGAGTGTCAGACATATATTCATACTTTAGGTCAAAATTCATGTGTCTGTATTTATTATAAATTAGATTATTATAGTAGATGAATTATGTCACGTCAATCCACATTTACATTATTAGTATATGCATTTTGTCTATATATCTATAATAAATATACAAAACGTCTAATATCCCACACTAAATTCCTAAACTCTCTTATACATCATCACATTCTCATCATTGTAAATTTGTAATTGTAGTTGAATGATTTGTCTTGTCAATTACAGGCACATATATAATTGATATGATGTCTACATAATCAAATAAATATGCGGACTTATTATATACACCAAGACCTTTAAATAATAGCCAATGGTCCCTCGATTTAAAGTCTCACTTTGGTTTAGCTTTATTTTAAAACTTGAAAAAACACAATCCCTCTTTCTCTCTAGGCTTCTTGGATTGTGAGAGTGCCTTCAAATAAAGCTGTCTGCTTCGAAACGGTTCATGCGTTACACTTCAACTCTCTCTCCTCTTTTTCTGGGTCTTACTTCTCGTTTTATATAGTTGTTCCTATTCACTCACAATTACCCAACCAATATATCTATCTTTATTATCTCATATTCACTCACTTTCTTTGACTAATTCTCTGAGTCATACTTCCTGGATTCTAAATGCAAAGACCTCATCTTCTTTAAGGTAAGTTTCAGTTCTTAATTGTTGGATCAGTGCTTAGCAGCTTTGAAAATGTGATAGTTTGAAGATTACTCTGTCTTTTGTAGCCATGCACACGCGCTTCTGGTGGCGCGTGATAAATATTCTTATCTTAGTTTTCAGGAGTTTCCGACATCAGCCATGGCTTTGGTAGTTACTGTAATAAATGACATCTGATTTTATATATGCTTCAGATATTCGTAACTACCTCATAACCTTTCGAGCTTACATCAACTTGCTTCTGTTGTGAGCTATTACATCCTTCGCAGAACATCATTATGCCAAGACCAAGGTAAAAATTTCGACTTTGTGTATTGGAATTTGATTTCGATTCTATTGAAGCAATGATTTGATTTAAGGAAGTCCTTTTTTGTTTAGAGTTTCAGAGTTGTCTCAGAGGCAACCTCCAAGGCTGAGGACATCTTCATCTACTTCTGATTCGAATCATCCCAACCGTCTGATCACTACGGACCGGAGTTTTAAGCTCGGTTCTGACCGTAGATCTCCTAGAAGCGGTGGACCTCACTGTGATCCGCTTGGTCAGAAGAAACTTGGGGGTCGAATATCGGATCTAGAGTCTCAGTTAGGACAAGCGCAAAAGGAACTGAGATTGCTCAAAAAGCAGTTGGCTAATGCCGAAGCTGTTAAGAAACAAGCTCAAGATGAGCTTCATAACAAGTCTAAGAAACCTAACCCGCTGGCTGGTGTGGAGGAATCTGCTTCTGATGATGAGACCATTGATAGAGACGAGATTCCAGGTTATGCTCAGAAAGAGACTGATGTGTTTGAGGTTCCTGTTGAGAAAATTGCGGTAGAAGAAGAACAAAATTTGAAAAGCGGAAATGAAGAAGCTCAGAAATTGGCTGCAAAAGAAGATGAGATAAAGATACTGAAAGCTAGACTCTATGATATGGAGAAAGAACATGAATCACTAGGCAAAGAAAACGAGAGCTTGAATAATCAGTTGAATGATTCAGTTTCAGAGATGTCTAATGTGAAAGCTAATGAATATGAAATGGCTTCAAAGGTGAGCCGGATTGGGGAGGAGTTGGAAGAAAGCAGAGCAAAGACAGCTTACCTGAAGGAGAAGCTTGAGTCCACGGTAGAAGCAAAAGAATCTTTAGAGGCTGAGATGAAGATGCTTAGGGTTCAAACCGAACAGTGGAGGAAGGCGGCAGATGCTGCAGCTGCGGTTCTATCAGGGGAGTTTGAGATGAACGGTCGGGATCGATCTGGGTCAGCTGATAAGTTTTTTGCAGGTGGGTTATTTGACCCGGCAGCCGTCAATGGGTTCATGGAACCGGCGGGAATGGCTGAAGATTCTGATGATGGAATGGGGAGCGGGAAGAGGAAGAGTTCTGGGATGAAGATGTTTGGTGAGTTGTGGAGGAAGAAAGGGCAGAAATAAGATACAGATCGTGTAGAGTGTGATTCAAGTAATGGTGAGTGGTTTGCTTTTCTTGGGATGCATTTTGCTGTATTTATCTGCAGATTTTTGTAAGTTGGTCGGCTTCATCAGAAGCTAACTATCAACCCAAACCAATCATTGCAGATTGTCTTATCTGCAAAAGCAATTTCATTTACATATTTCTGAAAAATAGGATATGAATCATAATATTCAACTTCAATTTCTGAAAGATCTCACTTATATGAATAGTACGAGGATGTCTCCAACTCTAAAAAGTGATTAAGATCCGTGAAAGTGTAAAACCTATTAAGAAGAAGAAAAGAATCAATCCTCATCTTCATCACTACCATAGCTTTGGAATAAAGACGCCAAACTGGTATTAGCCACACCGTCGCTCTTCTTCCCCTCTAGTTTTACAGGAGATAGACTCGCCGAAGAAATTGATTGAGCTTGCTTTTTGATGACTGTTATGTAAACGGATTTAAAGGGTTGTTTGCTGGTTGCTTGCTTCTTGGGCTCTTTCGTATTTTCTGATCGGAAATGGAGAAATCCGATTGAAATATTTCAACAGAAAATTGAGAATCAAGGACAATGAACTTGAAAAGAAAGATCGAAAACCCACCTTTAAAAGAACTAGTCAAAACATCTGTGGGGTTGCTTGAAATTCCTTCTGATGCCTTTCTCTTCTGTATCAAGATTTAAAAAGTAGTCCAGGTTCCAAAAACAATCAACACACTGTGATAAAAAGATGCATCAGACAAAATTTAATGAAACCTTTGAAAGATCTGAAGATGATCCATTCATCTCCTTCTGAAGGCTGGGAGAGTAATCACTATCATCATCATCATCATCATCATCTACAATTCTCCTGACAACTTCTTTCTGTTTTTGCATTTAAGTAAGAATGACGGTTAGCAAAACTAAATGTCACATGAAGAGAACCAACATTTACGTAACAATGAGATAACACTTACACCAAATATTGATTTTATAACTGCTGCATCTGCTTCTTCTATTCGTTTTACCTGTCAAAAGAAGAAAAAAGAAACAATTATTGCTTCAATCAGAAATATATCTTAAAAAACGACCAAAATAGAAGAAGGTATGCATAGGCGCGCAAAGAGCAACAGGATGGCTCAATTACAAAAGCGATGGGAACTGAAATTTCTCTTTTCTTATCTAACTTGGAAACAGCTCGTCGTCAAGACTATATCTAAAAAAAGAACCAGAGTCACAGAAACATACCTTCTCAGCACCTGTTCTTTGCAAGGCCTCCAGCATGGCACCTACGCTTACAGTAGCGTGTCTAGACTGCAAAACGCAAAATTAAAGAAAATCAGTACAAACCACTTAATCCAGCATGTAAGCAAAGCAGAAATATAACCACAGAACTGAGCATTGAGATCGAAAGAGGGAAATGAAGGAGAAGATAAGAGGAAAGGCATCTGTCTCATACCTTCATCGATTTCATTTCATCAAGTGCAGCTATAATGTCCATTTCTCTTTTAGAATCCAAAGTCCTGTTCTCCAAGGCATCTGTCTCATACCTCGGCATCTCTTTTCTGTTTATCCTTATCAACTTCCTGTACTGAAGAAAACATAGTAAGTTAGTAAAGTAGAACTGTGTAAATGCACGAGGGAAGAAAGATGATCCTCAAAGCTACGTGTCTGAATTCTTATTACCTCGTCTTCTGCACGCCAGGGTTCATAATTACGACTTGCACCAGACTCGACGATATAATCAGAATTCTGTGGATCCGTCTTCATTGTGAGCTCCGCAGAGCACTTGGTGCACTTGAAGTAGAATCTAAATATTTGACCCAAGATACGTCTACATATCGAAAGGAAACAAGAAAGTATTGATTAGAATAAGAACCACAAAAACAACATCAAGAATAACCATTCAAGTAGTTCGAACTAGATTACCGTAAAGGCATTCCTTGGTCAAAAACAAAATCAGCCATATTTAGATTTCAAGACCCGTCCATTTACGCAATCATAATGGAAGTAAAACCTAACTTTCCTATCACTACCCAAAATACCATCATAATTTCTCGAAACCCTAAAACCCCAGATATGAAAACCGTATACGAGATAGTTTCAATACAATAACTAATGAATGTAATCCCGAAAGTATTTTCATCAAAACTCTCAAATACCCAGTTGATACTCGTAAGAATCCACACCAAAACTATAAACTAAACAGAATACGCAAAAGCATCCGAAGAAAGCAATTACATTGAAAGTGGATTAAAACCAAAACCAATTTCTCCAATACCTCGCCAATAACGTCTTCTTTACGAGAATTGAACTTGGTTCCCTTGTAAATATAATTTCCGCAGGTACTGCATCGGACACTCATTGGAAGCATCATACGAACCTTGATCTGCTGGTTCTTTGGTCGACGGAGCCGTGGAAGCTTCGAAGGATCGAAGTCCGGGGGATAATACTTATTTAGCACCTTCCGTTCTCCCATGTCGCCTCTTTTTCCTTCTTTGCCTCGATCTGCTTCTTCTTCCTCTGAGAGAAATCGCAGGGAAAAAGGAAATTTCTCGTTATAAATTTGACGCATTCGATTTTATATCGGCTTCTCCTTAATATATAGCAAGACCCCATTATTGAGAAGATTCGATGGGTTTCTCGTCTAATAAACTCTCTACAAAATTAAATATTTTTTGTTTAAAATATTACTAAGATATCCATGATTCCATTGATTTGAAGCACCGCTACTAAAGATCGGATCATGGACTCGTGGACTGGACTTACCGGGTTTTGTTCAATTTTGGGCCTTAAATGAACTGGTCAGGCCCAAATACCGGTCTTTAGATACTGGTAATTTCGAAATGGCAATACCAACTGTATACTGGATGAAGGGGTAAATAAACCTATGCGAATAAGGAAGTTGTAACATTTATTTTCAACATATAGATACAAACACAATAAAAAATGCTTTTAACATTGGCAAAAGTGGAAAAAATGAGAAAGCACAACGGATGTGGAAAGATCAAAAATGTATTGTACCTAAAATACAGAGAATATTGAAATATGTATTTTACCAATCATATTGTGATCGATTCATCTATCTTGCTCCCTCAAACTTAGCTTTCTCCTGTAGTTGATGAGCTACATCATAAGTTGCATGAAGACCAACGAATAGGTAGTACAGAAGCATCACCATAGTACAGATAATGAATCTCAAGAACGCTACATAACCGAGTGATCCAATAAGGAAAAGATTCATGGCAATTGAAAATGATGGCAGCCATGGAACAAGCGGGACTCCCCAAACCTTAGGAGCACGGTATTTTGGAAGCAATGCCAATCCCAAAGTGCCTACAAACCAAATAACTCCACTCACTGCATAAGCGATCCATCCTCTAATGCCCGCATTCCAAAACGCTGATACTCCTATGGAAGAAGCAATTATCAGAAACAGACAAGCAAGAAACTTGAACAAACCAGTCGCAGGAGTTAAATCTTTCACGTAGTAACGTCTCACGAGCAATGCTACTGCCACAAGCATGAAAATGAAGAGAGTTGCAAAGGAGAAAACGCTTAATAGAACATCTAAGCTGGTGAAAAAGGAGATAATTGCGTTGAGAATGGTTATAAGGAGAGTAGCATAAATAGGGGTTCCTGTTTTGGGATGAACCAAAGCAAACCATGGAGGAATCATATGAGACCGAGCAATTTGAGTGATGTATCGAGCTTGGCCTAGAGATCCAACGAGCAGGCTTGTAGTCATCCCCTTTAAAGCACATATACCCACCACGTACTTAGCCCATTTCTTTCCAATCTGAGAAAAAGCAACAGGATAAGCCGCATTCACATCGATTTCAGAGTACTTCACCATCATGGTCAACGCCAAAGCCATCAAACAGTAAACCAGGGTAATCATAGACATAGAACCAACCAAACCAATTGGTATGTCTCTCGATGGCTTCTCGGTTTCTTCAGACATGTTTGCCACCATATCAAACCCAGTGTATGACCAGTAAACAACTGCAGCTGATTGGACCACACCTTTTGCACCATAAGGAAAAAATGGAACCAAATTGGAGGCTTTTGAATGAGTAAACCCAACAAGGACGACAAACACAATTACACAAACAGTGACAATCGACGTAATCAAATTCAACCAAGAAGTCCTCTTTGTTCCACTCATGGCAATTCCATTAGCTACTAAAAGCACTGCCACAGCAACAGGATCCAGAAGATCAAACCCTTTGGCAAAAGAATCGACCTTAATCCGAAAATAATCATAATCATTCTTGACCAAACTAGCTAGATACGAAGACCAAGACCTTCCTAATCCAGCAGCACCAACAATACCCTCAAGTAGAATATTACCAGCAGCAATAAATGCTATAAAATCCCCCAATTCAACCCTAAGATAAGAAAATGAACCTCCAGCGACAGGAATTTCAACTCCGAATTCAGCATAACAGAGAACTGAAAGCAAGCTGAGATACCAGAGATAGCGTAGGAGAGAACAACGGCAGGACCCGCTCCGGTTCGAGCCTCTTGACCGGTGATCACAAACACACCGGACCCAACAACAGAACCAAAGCTAAGCCAGAGGAGATCCCACCACGTGAGACATCGACGCATAGGGTTCTCACTCTCGCGCCGGCAAGCATCCAACTCGTTCGCGTCGGAAGAACGCGAGAGAAGACGATCGGCGAGGCGAGGACAAGTGGCGGAGAGAGCTGATTTGTAAGTAGAGAAGCTCTGGAAAGAGAATTCCGGAAAGAAATCCTGCTTCCTCCATCTCCAATAACTCCTCCGATGAATTACGTCGCCGGGAATCGACTCTTGCGGATGAGCTTCCATTGACTAATCGGAAGCAAAATCGTATCCGTAAGTCCAAAAAGAGTAAAAAAGATCAATTTAAAAACTTGAGTGTCTTAAATAAAATAAGAAAATAATTGAGGATTGATTAGTAAATAATAATATAATAATCGTTAAATTCGTGCAGCATTCACTACTGAGACTGAAAAAGTGTGACAGTACAACCCAAAACCGCGGGGCCCACCTAAGAGTTTTATCGAAGTTCGTTTACAGAAAAATCCAACGGTCCAGATTGAAGATGTGAGACTCATATCATCTTTTGAGATGAATGGTACGAAAACATGGACCCCACTTTTTCTGACAAGTTTAGATCAAATAGCTAAATGCCACGTGACCAATGTCTATTACCACATCATGCCACGTTCCTTGATCACCTTGACTCATTTTTTATCAACTTCTTATTACATCAGGTTGGGTAAATATTTAAATGCTTAACTACCTTCTTATTATTCGTTTCTTAAAATGTTTATTTGTTTTTCATTATTACTTTTGACAATAACAGATTAGTTATTACCTTTTTGATCAAGAATTTCCCACAAGAGGATTTTGTATATTAGAAACGAAAGGATATGGAAACACAACGGAAAATAAAAACCAAATAACAAATACTTGAAAACTACAAACTTCAAATTTGAAGATTAAAGTCATAGGCAGACATCAAAAATTAGAAATAAATGACGTAATATTTCATAAATGAAAAAATATTACTATATTAACAAGAATAAATCCACTAAACAAAACTACACGAAACCATAAAACAAATCTTCAAATAAACTAACTGGCAAAAAGTAACATTTATATTTATATGACAATTTTTTTTTGTCACCTATCCTACTAACTTTTTAAATCTCCTTCTAGTATTGCAGTTAGGAGGTTCAATTTCTAGTGTCTTGAAAATTTATAAAGTGACTAAACCAGTAGGCCACCTGTCATCGGCATTTATATGACATTTTAATATATAATTTAATATATGAAAAGGTAATATTGTTGATTTATTAATATCAGATATAGTTTTAGATTTTGTCAAACAGTCATTTTCATTCTTACATAAGGTCGTCAACAGGTATTAAGTTAAACAAACGACCAAATCTTATGCGACCTGTATTTTCGGAAAATGAAAGAGCAAAGTAAATAACAGAACTACTTTCTGTAATTTTGGTTTTTAAATGGAAAAAGGCGATTTATGTAATAAATTCCATAAATTTGCTCACATTATATAATAACGGTAACAAAACATCGTATTTTGGTACATAGTCTAAATTTGTCGACCTATATTTTGGGTATTAAGAAAGTTATCCCTATATTATTAAATTATTAATTATCTTACTTTATATTTTGGTTAATTAACAGTATCCTGAAGGACGGAGATAGACAGAGTATGCGAAGAGTGTGAAAACGAAGAGCATAAACAACACGGGACGAGGAGAGAGAACCAAAGAGATATAGAGAAAGACAAAGAGACTGTTTGTGTCTTCTTACCCATTCGAGGAATCAAAGCATCTTTTTTCGAAGCTCAAGAAGACGATAGCCTAAAAGATAAGACTCAAATTAGGGTTTTCTTTCTTTTGCAATCTTTCAACTTCACAAGGTATGCCTCTAATTCTTGTAAAGCTTGACTCTTTCCTTTCTCTTCGGACTCTGTGTCTCACTTTTCATCGTTGTCAAATTTCTTCGGAAACAAGTCTCTAAGGGTTTATGAGAACAATGAGGGCTTTCACTAACCTCAGATTTTATGTTAGATTCGTCTTGTTTTGAAGTTTTCAAGAGTAAATTTGTGAGCTGCTTTGTAGAATAATGTGCTAGGGTCAGTGCGGATTTGGGATTACTTAGTTGGATCGCGAGTGTTGCACTTAAATTCCTTGGAAAAGTATTTGTTTTGTGTCTAAAATTTGGGATTTTTCGGACTCATCTATAACGACTTTGCTTTAAATCAGGGATTTAGCAGTTCTGGGTTATTCAGTGAGATGCTTTATTCAGTTTTGGGGCTTTGCTGGATTTGTGAGATTAGAGGTTATTTTTTATCGCTTATGTAAAAATGTATGAATGTAGGCAAGATTTATGTAGGCTTTTCTAGAGTTTTATTGAATCTGTACATCGATGGAGTATCTGGACACTAATGTTTCTTATGGAATAATGAGAGTTGAAAACTGAACTCTTTCTGTTGGTGTCTATAATTGCAGTGCTATCCATCTTCCGAGTAAGGCAGTAGCCTCACAATCTGAATGTGGAAATAGATCTTGGTGCATATCAGGAGTGTATTTTATGATTTATGGTTATCTGAATTCATCTAGTCTGACGGGATTCTCGCAAGCTGTGATCGGGTCATGAAGGCGTGTCTGGGGACATGCTTGAACCAAGGGGAGCGGACATACCAGTAGTGTTCCTGGTTTTGGTTGTTCTTCCAGTGGTAGCTTACGTATTATTAGGAAAATGGAGTGACATTTCTGAAAAGAAAGGGAGGGCTAACTTGCTGGCTCAGATGGCAGCTGAAGAAGCTTTAAGAGCTGAGACCGTGATTAATGCAAATAGGGGTGTAAGATTTGAGTCTGGGGCTACTGAGAATAGGGCATTGAGAACCAGGACCAGAACTGTTAGTGCTGTAGGACCAGAGTTTGTGGCTGGTGTGAGTGAGACTGTAATGGAACAGAGATCTGAGTCGGCAGCCGCTACATGTGAGGTCCCAGTTGTGGCTTCTTTAAATAATAGTGAACAACATGTATGTGCAAAGTGTTTCGCTCCTGCTAAGACTCGTTGCTCAAGATGCAAATCTGTTAGATACTGGTATATTTCCACATCGTTCTGATTTCAGATATGTTTTTTGGGTTTTTCTCTCTAACTGTTTGAGCTATTTAAATAATATTCTTGTGCGGATAAAAGTTGCAGACACTATAGCTCATGAAAGTCTTGATTTTTGACATTTGTAGCTCTGGGAAGTGCCAAATACTTCACTGGAGGTTAGCTCATAAAGATGAATGTATACCAGTGGAGACTTCCTCTTCTTCATCTGAGAGGGTTTCCTTTGAGAGAGATTCTGTTTTGTATGACCATGGCATGGATTCTACAATGTATGGTAACTATACTATGCAGACTGCAAAGGGAAAGACTTCAAAAAGTTCTGTTGAATTTGCAAGCTCGGGTATCACTCAGATTGATATTACGACACAAATCAACATGACAGGGAGAAAAAGCATAGGGAAACACAATTCTTCCAAGTCCAACCGAGAATCATCTAGAAGAGACAGTGCTATTGTGTTTGATTCTTCTGAAGAAGTTTCTCGTGGTGATGCTGCTGGTGCTGGTGGTGATAACCAGAAGGGTTACACTAAACATAAGGTATAAAACATATATCTCCTTGTTTTAGATAAAATAAGGCAAACCAGTTATGATTTCTTGCTAAAAGTCAAAACGATGTTTGACCTGGTGATTTTTCTTACAGTCGAGAACCAACAGCCTTGCTGTGGAAACAAATCCCAGAAGGCATTCTGTTGACAGCTTATGTGTGCGGATGAATAGACAACCTTTTGTAAGTGGTGTGCTGGAAAGTCACAAACATGAAATCAATATGGGCGAAAGAAGCTCTTTTGTATGTCCAGACACACAATTTCCTGCAAAGGGTGAGGCATATTACAACAAGCAAATGAAAAGTAGCTCTAGTTGAGGCTCATTCAGTTTGAGAATGGCATTTACTAATGTAAATGAATTCAACAGGGACCAGAACTCCTACACTGCCCAAATCAGGTGTTCACAAATCTGGAGAACAATCATGCACAGAGACAAGTAAGAAGGGGCTAGTCGCTTCAGTATCAATTTTATGTCACCGAGATGTACTTTGACATAAGTATTTGAGTGTCTAATGTTTGTATCAATAATCCAGAGACTGTTAGATCTAAGGATACTGGCATTTCTGAACCAAGCAATGGCATCTCCTCAACGATGGGTATTATGAAGATGATGGGTTTAAGAAATTCTACAAAGCACGATGATCGACATAAGAACCTGAAAGTTAGTTCCCTGGTGGTATTGTTGTCTCTTTGCTAATTCTGCTTTGTATCTTTAAGTATCCTCCTTTTCTGAGTCAATGGCTCTAATGTTTCAGATGCTTTTTCCATACGAGGAATTTGTTAAGTTCTTTCAGTGGGAAGTGTTTGACTTATCACCTAGGGGCCTTGTAAATTGTGGAAACAGGTATTGTTTCTATAACTTCTTTTCAGCCTGTTTAACTGCAAAATTGAGGGTTGCTTTTATAATTGGAAGTTTTATTTTACAAATATGCTTTCTCAATTTACTATCATTTTTCTTCTCCAGTTGCTATGCAAACGCAGTCTTGCAGTCCTTAACATGTACAAAACCACTTGTTGCTTATTTGCTTCGACGATCACATTCAAGATCATGTAATGCTTTTCCCCAATTAATCTCTTAGCAAAACTTGTTGCAGACTTGGTTTACTACTTCTGACAAAGATTTTTTTTTTTGTCTGTTTTCTGTTGCAATAGGTTCTGGGAAAGATTGGTGTCTCATGTGTGAACTTGAGCAACATGTAATGATGCTTAGAGAAACTGGAGGTCCACTTTCTGCTAGCAGAATTCTCTCACACATGCGAAGTATAAATTGTCAGATTGGTGATGGGAGTCAAGAAGATGCTCATGAGTTCTTAAGGTTTTTCTTCTTACTCCTTTCAGATATATTTCACTGTTAAACGTTGATTTCTCATGTACCATATTTCTTTGACTTAAATGTAGGCTCTTGGTTGCCTCCATGCAATCCATATGTTTGGAGAGACTTGGAGGTGAGACTAAAGTGGATCCAAGACTGCAAGAAACAACCTTAGTTCAACATATGTTTGGTGGACATCTCCGCTCAAAGGTGTTTAAATCTTCTAGCACATGATCTTTGCTTACTTTGTGTTTTACATATTCTCATTGTTCTTCCTGCTATCTTTCTCTCAAACCCCAGGTGAAATGCTTGAGGTGTGATCATGAATCAGAAAGATATGAGAATATAATGGATCTCACATTGGAGATTTATGGTTGGGTAGAATCTCTTCAAGATGCCTTAACTCAGTTTACTAGACCGGAAGATCTCGATGGAGAAAATATGTACAGATGCACCAGGTTAGATATAAAAACTCATTCGCTTGTCCATCTTTTGTAGTACTCAAGCTAATTTATAATTTGTTGAAAATGCTTTGGTAAAAGGTGCGCTGGATATGTTAGAGCGAGGAAAGAATTGAGCATTCATGAAGCACCAAACATTCTCACAATTGTTCTCAAGAGATTCCAGGTATTGATTCCTTAAAGATGACTACAGATTTCTACTCTTCCGTTTCTCTGTTCTTTTCTTTTATTTCTTGTATGTATTCTTAACTTTCTTGTGTAAGCAGGAAGGAAGATACGGGAAAATAAACAAATGTATAAGTTTTCCTGAAATGCTGGACATGATTCCTTTTATGACAAAAACGGGAGATGTTCCTCCTCTTTATATGCTATATGCTGTTATAGTTCATTTGGATACTCTCAACGCATCTTTCTCGGGTCATTACATTTCTTATGTCAAAGATTTGCGAGGCAATTGGTTCAGAATCGATGATTCCGAGGTAAAAGCTAATTTCATCCTCCTCTTCTTTAATGCAGCAAGCCGAAATGGCTTATGAACTAGTGCGATATTCTTTTAAAACTCTGCAGATTCATCGAGTACCAATGACTCAAGTCATGTCAGAAGGAGCTTATATGTTGTTCTACATGAGGTAAGAGGGTATCGGATTGTGACTTGTAACTGCTTTTCTGCATTCTGGGGTCAGGGGTTCTGAAAGTACAGTTTTTACAGATCATGTCCGCGTCCTGAAAGGGGGGAACACAACGGAAAAGCTCAGGTCCAGCATCCGCAACCACGAACAAAATGAAGGAACAGAAGAAACCGGTAAATCGCTTCAAACCAAGAGACCACAACAATCTAGAGTCATCATCAAGTGAATGGTCTCTCTTCACGAGCTCAGACGAAGCTTCTTTCACCACAGAATCAACGAGAGACTCTTTCAGCACCATAGACTACACAGATGTTTGTCACGTTGCAGACTCTTCTTCTCCATTTTCCATCTTCAATAACTTGTACCACAACGTCGAGCCATCGCCTCACAACACCGTCGCTTGCAGAATGTTCTCAGGTACCAAACCCGAAACTCGGTATTTTGTTGAGGAAGAAACAAATCACAACAATACAGTCGTGATGGACGCATCACCATTACCATTTCCAAGTCCATCACCAGCACCATTACCCTATCCGTCCCACGATTACCAGCAGAGTATGTATGTAAATTACGAGGACTAACCCAGAATATAACAATGGTCAGGACCGAACTTACAGTTACTGGTAGTAGAAGAGATTTAGAGAGGAATTCTGTTTCGAACCTCGCTGATTTTTAAATATGTTTAGAGATCTCTTTAGGGATACTTAACTCGAGTGCCCTGAGATTTTTGTCTTTAATCATCACTGTCTTCGGTTCAGGGTAAATGTTCAATCTCATTTCTGGTTTCTGTATCTCTGTGTCTGGAACATTCAAATCGAAAAGGAAAAAAGGTTCACACTTTATGGATTACCTCATGTTTTATTATTACAATAGCCATATAACAATATAAAAACGATTCTCTCCAATAAACAGACCAGAGCTTAACCGTCCATTTCAAACGGTAACCAAATCTCATTGACCCGACCCGTGAACTCGAAGGGTGAGTTATACTGAGCCACCGTGTAAGCTGAATCCGACCCGACACCACCGTCTTGTTTGCTTTTCTCTATTGCATTAGCCCAAGCTGTACCTTGAAGGCTCTTATCTAGCGCCGCTGCTTCTTCTCCGATGCTCGCATCAGAGACGAATCCACGGAATTGTCTCACCGCCACGTACCTAGGGCTCCATTTCTGAATGTGGAGATTCTCCGCCGGAGCTGGATCGGGTTGGTTCTTTTTGGGAACGTAAAAAGAGACGGTGAATGAAGATTCACATAACGGACCGTCGCTTGGTGAAACTTGAGCGATCACCGGAGCAGTCATTTCTATCTTCTGATGATACTCGTTCTTCCCCTGAATGTAAGCGAACAATCTGAACCACGAAAAAGTTTCAATCTTTATCCGAAATTTTCCGAAATTAAAAGGAAATTCTGAAACTTTGAACTCACTGGAAGAAAGCGGCTCTTGTTAGCATCGACAAGAGAGATATCTACAATCGGTTCAGTGGAAACCCAAACTGTTTGATTGTACTGACGAATCTCGTACCCATTTGCGGCGTGAACTAGCTCGTAGCTGGGACACTCGATTCGGTTACACGTGGGCGGGAACTTCCCGATTTGGCTGGGTCTGGATTGAGCTCCGGGACTCAGTAGGTCCGATCCACCGGAAAGGAGGCTGAGGAGGAAAGAGAGCTTGAAGAAGCTTAATCCGACCGCCATGGCGGTTATAAAGATTACTTTTACTACTTTGTTATTGATTTAACGGAGCCTTATTATATGAAAAGATTATTTTTTGTTCAAGTTTGAATTCGTGGTTCATCTTCGGATATGTTTTGTGTGTGTCAAAAAAGTTTGGATCTTTTCTCTCCTTTTTTGATTTTCTCCGCAGGTTTGCGTGTATCTCTACGAACCGTTTGTCATGAGTTCTGTGATTTGTGATTTATACACAAACTTAAGCTAATACCATCCCCACCCGACCCGAAATTGGGCCCGGAAACAGATTTGTGAACCCTTATATACGAGATTACCCAAGTCAAGGAATTCTCGAAACTGCCCCCATGTCAGCTACTCTTCTCTGTTTTAATCTTTTGAAAGCTGCCCATCAAGTGTTCGACGATATGGCTGATACGAAAGTTGGCTTCATGCACGAGCATTGGTATTTGGGTACATATAATATCTTTATGAGTTGAAGCGATGTTTCTACTTTTTTATCTGTGAGATCTTCACATTTTTCTCTGTTTCTAGGAAGGATTTATGTTTCAGTATCTAACCTTTATGCATGAGTTTTTGAAGAACCATAATGATTTTCGAAGCACCATTGATCAATTCCATTTATACCATGAACCCTTTTAAAATTCTGTATATTACTTGGTAAATTTGTGCATTTAAGCCACAATTTTATTGCTTAAGACCATTTCAAAGCTTTTTAATTTGTAATGCTTTTACTCAAAAATGGGATTATGATGAAAACTGTACTGCTGAATATGAGTATTGCCCAGCTCTTAAGCTGTTGGTGGTTCTGTGTTTGAACCTGATGTCTGCCTTACTCATCTGAATCTCTCTTTTTTTATATTATCTTTTCTGTTGCAATTTTTGTACTTTGTTTAAGTCATTAACATAATCTTGTTTCATCTTGCCATGTTTTAATAAAGATTTGATTTGTGTTATCGAATGTCTATTCTATTATATTGCAGATATGTATTTTCAAACTATATCTTCAAAGCAGAAGAGTTGACAACAACCAAAAAAACAGGTAAAAAGTGTTTCGTTTTTCATATTCTATATTTGTTTGTAATTGGCTTTCAAATTGATAGATGTCTTTATAATAGATATAGATAATCCTGAGTCTTTTCTAAATTGAAATTGCAACTAGTCTCTGATAAAGTTGTGTGGTTATTGTGATACTTTAATCTATGAATCAGATAAGTGGAAGAACAAGTCTAGTTTACTAATTCCAATTGCTGCAAAAACTATCCTTTTAAGTTGAAATATTATTGATAGTAATGCTTGTTATGATGTTTACATCAAGCCTTTATGCTTAGAAATCTTCAACCCCTTAAAACTGTGTAAATAGATCACTATCCACACTCGAGCCACAGACCATGAATTGCTCATTAAAATAAAGAAATTGTGATGATATCTGCAGATGCTAGTTCAATCTTTTGATGGATAATGTGCAGGTGAAACCAAATACTCTGCAAAAGAACATAACTCTCTCTGTATTGAAAGGTAACAAAACAGTTGGAAAAAGAAAGGAAAGAAAGAGACAAATGTTGTTGTCATGCTTGCCTTAACGACACCTTTATCCGTTGAAATATCTTTTCTCCACCGCAAACCCAAAAATAAAATAAAATTGTTTTCTTTATCCTTTTTGTTTTCTTTTTTATAAAGAGATGTTATAAGCACACAAAACATTGAGGTATAATTCTAAGCTTTCTTCATATATCTGTGAGAGGGGACCAGAGAATCAAAGTTGAATGAATACATTTTTATTTGTTTTATATCCATTTGAGTGAATCTGGTTTTGTAAACTAACCACCATGATCGATTATCTCAACAAGAATGGATATTTACAATTGTATTGTTGTGATTCTCTGCATCGCTTTATTTGCAGCCAATCTAGTGTTTTCTTGTCTCACTTGCTTCTCCATTCTTCAGAGTTTCATGACAGAGACAAAACAAGATTTGAGTGATCTCAGGACCAATCTTATTGAACCAGAAGAAGCTAAACAGGATGAGAAGGTAAAGATCATTACTATCTCTGATTCTATTGATCCTGATCATGATTATGCCCAAGATTGCTCTCATGATGAAATTTGTTCTTGTTGAAAGAAAAGGTTGGCTTTTAGTTTCATTACAAAACTCTTCTGTTCATGTTTTGTAATTTTCTGTTTTGATCATTCTTACTTGTTAATGGTTCAAATCCATCACATCTTTTTGCATCAGAATGCAGAGTTTCTGTTATCCGTTCATGTGTAATTGTGTATAATGAAAGAAATTATAAAGTCTGCAGACATATTGTATTGGTTGGTACTAATTTTCTTAATTCAATTTAATTTCCAAGTCTTGGAGCCTGAGAATTAAAGGCTCCACTTAGACGAGAAAGAAGAAGAGAAAACAAATTCCACTCACAGAAAGTAATTAAAAAGTTTAACAACGAAGTTGATGATAGTTGACAAAAGTTACAAATTACGAAATTTTTAAATAAAAATTTTCTAATAGTTGAAAACTAGAAATAGTGACAGATTTCTGAAAAGTTGTCTCTCTTTTTTATTATTAATTAGATGTGGCTCACAATAAGCTAATTTATGATGACAACTCATATTCATGGTTAATGGTTACTTGATTAAAGAACAATTAGTGATAATTCATAATACCTGCCACGAACTCGAAGCTTCTGTGAATTCATTTAATATCTATAACTTACATATAACGTGATTCGTAATACCTTCTCGAATTATTGAACACTTATTTATTCATTGAAGAAAGAAGGCTTTTAGTCAGTCTTCTGCATAAAATCCATAACCAAAATTTAAATTCAAAGTTAAACCAATTTGACCGAACTATTTCAAATTTATAACTGAATAATTTTTTATCACAAATTATTTCAATTTTTAATATAAACCAAACTTTAAACATAACTGAATTTATGAAATTATAAATTTATATCTAAATCCAAACCTATCCAAATAAATATAGATTATAAATTATTTATAAATATGTATTTTAAATGAAATAATCGATATAAAACTTGAGTTTATTGATATTATACAATTTTAAAACTGAATCCCATCCTAACTAAATTTTAATAATAACTAAATAGATATTAAATTATTAAGTCGAAAAACTAAAAATTAAAAACAACCCAAATACCCTGGACTAGTCGAAAATGCCACAATTAATAATTGTGGGTCCATATTGGAAAAATACCCGTTATTTCGGATGTGTAAGCAAATAATAAAAAGTACAAACTTTTATTTGGTTAGTCCAATTCAACGCTTTGCAAAATTTTCAATCAGAAAGAGGCGATCGAGAGAAGAAGCTGAAGAAAAGATATGGGTCACGGAGAAGAAGATAAAAGTAAAGGTTTTGCTTCGGAAGAAGGTTATCAGCATCACCAATACGGTACCTTTCAAGGCGTTTCCAATTATCCTCAGCCGTCGCAGAATTCACCGCCTGTTACTGGATTTCCCCAACCTTCGGCTCCTCCTGGGGTTTACGATTCCTCTTCTCCTTATTACACTCATGGCTATCAAACTGTTCCAGGTAGCTTCAATTTCTGAACTGGATGTGCTGATTAGGTCCGAAATTTTGTAAAATTGATGAAAATCATGATTTCTCTTTTTGCATGAAATTTTTCTTTGATAAGATTCTGATTTGGTTATAGGATCGTCCTTTTTTTGTTTTTTTTGAGAAACTAGTTAGGGCTGTCGGTCAACCGTATGCTGGTTGGTGAAGTTGAGATCAAACACTATTTACTGTAACATTGTTTAGAGTTTTTCATTGAATGTGAAAATCTAACTTCTTTGTCACACGTTGAGATGAAAATATGGTGTGAAATAACTATGTCAGATGTGCAAAACTTGATTTCATATTGAGTAGCTAATTCTATGAAGTAAAAAGAACAAACTTTGACGAGATTTTTAAGTTTGTAGCTTTGAGTTTTTAGGAACAGTTGAGTATAAAGTTAAGTTGTTGATTTGGTTTGTACTCTATAATCTGTAAGGTAACTTCATAGCCATGTCTCGTTCTCTCTTCTTCTTGTTCAAATCTGTCGAATGACTTTGTTCATCCGTTCATATGGGTACACTTTCATATTGTTTTTATTCTCAGTGTATGGTGGTGTCGCTGAAGGAAGGCCTGTGCATGTGAGACAACGCCGCCTTCCTTGCTGTGGAATTGGTCTTGGATGGTTCCTGTAAGTTCCTTCTTTATCTTCCTTCAGAGACGAGCTCAATTGTTACTAAAATCTCCCTCTCTCGAATGCCTACTACACTATCTACACTTGCTTTTTAACACGTCTTTATAACACAATTCAAACCTAGATTTTGCTCATTTGGTCGGTTATATATAAATCTCTGAGAAAATATTTGGTCTTCTTGAAGGTTCATCGTTGGATTTTTCCTTGGAGCAATCCCTTGGTATGTCGGATTAGTCATTATGATGTTTGGAAGAAGGATGGACCACAGGGAGAAACCAGGATACATTGCTTGCACCATAGCTGTAATATATCCAATACTCTCTCCTCTTTACCTTTCACGTTTTTCCTGCAAGTCTCACAGGATTCGAACCAAACTAATTGATATGTGTAAACATTGCAGGCCATTATTGCAACGATCGCTGTGGTTCTAGGTGTATCTAAAGAAGCAGACTGGTGATGGGTTCATTATCTTCCGTGTTATTTTCAAAACGTTTGTATAGTTTTCGATAAGTATCGTTTGTATAATTATCTACTCTCATGAAGAAGAAGAAAGGTGTAAACTTCACAAAATTTATTTAAGCTTTGTTATCTAAATAAGAAGTCAAAAATATGAGATTTAAGACGAAGATACAAAATGTCATACAAGACTGTATGGTTTTATACATCTGAAACTTCATATAAAGAAATGTAATTTATCGTTTTCCAGAAACACTTGCATTGTTGTGCATTCTCAATAAGTCATCGGGAGTAACAAGAAACCAACCTCCATCTTTCTGAGCCAAGAGCTTCTGGTGAACTGAGTCTATAACCACACTCACATTACCAAACCCATATATCTGAAGACCATTGTGCGTTCTGTTCGCTTTAGGTTTGAACAGTAACTCCTTCTCTTGTGCAAATACTTCTAATACTTCTTTCAAACTCAGCACCTCAGTGCTATCCATATGAGCCTTAGCCTGAGCTTGAGCCTGAGGTGGCTCATACTGTTTATGCTCAGGTGCTCTTGCCCTTGGCTGAGACACTTCCACTCCTTCAACAGCTTCCATCAACATATCTAAACCATGCTTTAACTGGATTCGGATCCTCTCGTTTGCTGAAAGCTCTTGCGGGAATAACTCTTTCCAACCATAATACCATTCGTGTATCTCTTCGAACCTTTGGTTTAGAACGCAACCAATGGTATAATACATCCAGCCACTTGGGAAAGAAGAACCTCTCCATCAAATCAGCCATTAGATGTATGGGTACTGCAGATGCCCACTTCATTACCCACTCAAACCTGTCTAAATTCTGGTTTGCGGGATTTACCTGAAACTCTTGCATAGCCAGCTGAAGTTTGGGAACTATGTAACGACACATAAGTTGTTCCCAGCTTGTAGCATCAAAAACAGTCTTCCAAGGAGAAAGGATAGTGTAGGCAGATGGATCACTAGGATGCCATGCATCAAGAACATTACTCAATTTCATCTGAATTATCTGATACAGAAATTCCAACTTCTGACCAAGTATTGGCAACCAAGGATGTACCCAAACATGGATGGCAACAAGTTCCCTTCGTGGGTCCCAATATTCTACAGCAGTTGACAATTTTGGCAATACCACTGTGTCTAAAATCGTATGCAAGACTGATGAAGGCAGTAAATTTTCCCACGTCTCTAAAAATCTAAGCATCGGCTCAGGGTCTCTGGGTTCCCAGGTATTGATGCCTGCTATTCGTACAGCTGGTAACACTACCTCCGAGACTAGTTGGCTATAAGGCGTAGAGACTACCCAGATATTTTGATTTTCCTCAACTTCCAAAAGCTTTCTCCATGAAGATATAGCATTGAGACCATGCCCAGCATCCCTAAGCGGGTCCCAACCCTGAAACATCCTGATAAATAGAGGCAAGGCCATTGAGCAGGCAATGGTTGACAAGTTACAAAGCTTATAATCATCAGGATAGCGTGTTTGCAGGTCCTTGAAACGATTAGCAAGTGAATCCAGAGACAATGTCCCAGATGTATTCTCCAGCTCGATTTGACTGATTTCACCTGTGATGTATTCCATGTTGTCTAAGTGTCTTTTTTGTTGCTCTTCCTCCTTTACAAGGATCTCCTTTTCCTGCTGCAAGCTCAAGGCTGACTCTCTCTCGTTCCTCAAGTCTCTATCAATCTTCTGAATTTCATGCTCGACTAGATCAACTATCAGTCGCAAGTTGTGTTGTAACTCTGGCATAGGAACATCTGCTTCTCTTGCTTTATCCTCTGCATCCAAATTTTCCAAATTTGTCACAACCCGAACATGTGGTCCTCGCATATCAATAATGGTCTGCCCACCACCAAATCCCTCTTCCTGCTTCTTTTCCAACAACTCCTCTGCAGTGACATAAACTGCCTTCCGCACCTTCTTCTTTTTCCAAAGATTTCTCCCTCCTCTATCACCATGAGTCTGTTCATTCTCACTGATACTGGCTGAAATAGACTTCTTCTCCTCAACCTTCTTTAAATCAGGCAACTTTGCTTCTTTGAAATCGTTATACCCCATACCCATATTCTTTGGCCTCAACTGTGCTTCAATTGGAGCCACAATACCTTGCTGGTTCTTCCCAAGCCCACCTCCCCTGTACCCCATCTTCTCAAGCAGCTTCATACCTATTCCTTTAGTAGACTTCTCGAACTTACCTATATCAGCACCTAATGTATTTTTCTTCCCTCCTTTTGTACCACCTTCTTGACCTTTCTTCTCCATCTTTGCCTTCCCTCTCATCTTTGCCCCATCAGCTATCTTCTTCCCCAATGCACCCGATAAGATATTATCATCATCGTCAAAACCATTGGCATTAAACCCTAACCCTAGACCTGAGCTTCCAATACCCAACCCACTTCTAACTTTACCATCCTCATCAATCAAGTTACCGTCTTCCACTTTATCACTATTTTTCTCATCATTGTGTTCTCTAGAATCCCTATCAATCTCTTGATTAGGCATAACCGTACCTGTAGAAACAAAATTGACAGGCTTGGTTAAGTCGGCTCTCCTTCCCGCATCCTGATCCCTACGCTTCTTCCTCGAACCACCGCCGCCATAATCATCGGAATCAGAATCGCTCTCAGCAAAAACTCCATAAGTAGCATCGTGTTTAGTTTGTTTCCGCTTCTCCTTTCTCCTTTCATAGACGAATTCGTCTCCCTCCCATCGACCTCCTTCAAAGTCGTTATCCATGCTAAATCTTTCCATCTCTTGATACTCGTCCATAGCTGTAAGAAAAAAGATCCGAAATCCAGCCGAAATTTTCCTAAACTATTTGAGATGAACAAAATCGGACAATTTAAGGTATTCAGATTTTCGAGTGCAAATCGCCGACGTCGCACGTATAATCGGAGAGGAAAGATTAATGGGCTGTATAGATAAGAAGGCCCATATATTAAAATAAGGCCCATTTATATGTGAATTAAAAAGCTCATATGTTGAAATCATTAATTTACTCTCACGTGTTTATATTTATAAATCACGTGACCTCATCGGCTTCTTCCGAGACTCTCTGGATGTGTCCAGCCCAACTATATGTCGTTTTAGCGCCATTTGTTATAAAAAGCGCAAAAAAGGAATTTTCCATATAGAAATATATTTTTTTGTCAAAAACATTAGTTAATCCAGAAAAATAAATCTGTATGTTCTTATAGGAAATTTTGTCAAGAATTTGTGGATTCTTATTTTATATTTAATTATACATGCGTCCTCAAATTTTTTCCAATAACTAGATTAATAAAACCCAAATCTATAATCTAAAATTTATACTTTTAAATCTATTTTCAGTCTATTATATGTAGCAGGAAGAAATTGAGTATCTGATGTTAAAATTATTAGCTAAATCATTATAAGTATCAAATTTAGAAGAATTCAACATTTTTCCCCTTCTCAATTAAAATATATTTTTGTAATTTGATATTTTTCTTTTTGTCATGATAAAGATGTCGAAATTATGCAAAGTGACAAAATGTTAAAAATAATGATTTCTTTATAAAAAGTTTATTTTATAGGATT
>JAKUCM010006294.1:0-37456 GCA_023374145.1 Lepidium sativum
GAGAGATTTATGCACTTTAGGGTCTTTTAGGAGCATTTTTGCATACATCATGCACTTGCAGACATTTAGGTACAAAAGAACTGAATTTGGAACATTTTGGAGTAAAATTGGCTTAAATCTTGCAAGGGTGATCATGCGGTTGTGCCAAAATTTCTGAAGCCCAGAATTTGATTGGCACCCTCCCATCTTGCATGTCACCCGGCGGATGGACAATAATTTCTGAAGCCCAGAATTTGATTTGCACCGTTCCAGCTCGCTTGTCCCCCTAAGGATGGCCCAAATTTCTGCAAACTGATTAAGCTCTGAAACCTAGACTCACCTCCTGAACTCGCGTGACATGGCGATTGACGACCCTAGAAGCAGCGAGACTAGATCATCTTTTTTTTTTATCTTGTTGACTTTTATTGACTTTTTAGGGTTTTGGCCTTGGGCTATAAATACACTTAGCCCACCAACCCTAAGGCCAAACCTTTTTACCAAAAAGCAACAAATCTTTTCTCTCGTTCTCCTTGCCTCTTTTTAGATTTGTTTCTTAGATATAGTTTGATGTGTTAAGAATCAAAAGGAATTAAGTCTGTTTTCTTCTTCAGTTTTTAATGCTCTTTATATCTATGTCTTTTATTGCAAGATATGGGTTTATGATTATAACCATGAGTGAGAAGATCCCTAAGGGTCTCCTGAGGAAGAAGGGAGTTCTAGGTATGATTATGGGTTTTTAGCTTGTTTAGGTGTTTGATGTGTAGATCTAACTTTTTAAGAAGTTCTAGGGTTCTAAGCTTAGGTGTAGTTAGGACTAGCATTCCTATCCCAAGAGATTGGTCACTTAGGTTGTTAGTTGGCTGATTTGAGAACTTGGTCATCATGCCAATATGCTGAGAAATCTCCAACGAGATTTAGGTTAGATCTCAGTAGGTTGAGATTTCATGTTCATGAGAATGGTTTGTTTAACCAGTTTTTGTGTTTTTCCGCCTTTGATCTTGCTTAATAGGTTGCTAGACAAGGTTAGGAGCCCTTAGTCGGACCGAAATCACTGACTTTTCTTGCTCATGGCCTTGCTTTAGCTTTCTGATTTTCGAAGTTCATACTCTGCTTTTTGCTGCTTGCTCTGTCTTTTCTTGCTCATTGTTGCTTGCTCTGTTTGACCTAACCCTGTAAATTGATGCACTTGAACTAGATTATTTTATCATATCACTTGTGTTTAGCACCACACATTGGTTCGATACCTATTGTACTGCAATAGGGTTGATTAACGAGGGTAAAAACGTTGTTATCAAATTGGCGTTGTTGCCAAAAACGTGTTTTGTGCTACATATTGGATCTTAGAATAATTTGGGATCAAGTTTTCTTGTTTTTGTTGTTTTTGCTGTATTTTCAGGTACACACGTCAGTCTTAAGCAAGATCTAACCAACTCCCCAGCCTGACCAACGAGTTCACCATGCGAGTTGATGCAAACGAGATACAAAGGTCCTACTGAACCACAAAAAGATCTCTCAATACAATCAACCTACTCACCAGAGAGCTCAGAGCCCAAAAAAATAGGACTTTGAATCTGCCTGCTGAGGTTGTAGACATGGCTGACACCACAACGCCTGATGACACTACGGATGGCTCACTTACAACACCATCACCCTATCTGATTCCACTGCCTGCATTTCCACAACCAAGGCGAATTCGACCTATTGGAGCTGGTGATGCACTGTCGTTACACACACTACGACAAGGCATTAGGCCCCCCTCTTATTGCCAACAACAACTTTGACATTCAGAGTGGTTTGATAACTATGGTGCAGAATAACAAATTTCATGGTTTATCATCTGAAGATCCTCCAGATCATTTAGACTAGTTTAAGCGGGTATGTGGTTTAACCTAGATTTATGGCGTTTGTGAAGACGCATTCAAGCTGAGACTATTCCCTTTCTCTTTGGGAGATCGAGCACATTTATGGGAAAAACACCTTCCGTAGTGGTTTTTACAACCTAGTCTGATTACTTGCGGGTCTTCTTAGCCAAATTCTTCTCGAATTCTCGCACAGCCAAACTTCGTCATGCCATATCAAACTTCGCTTATGCTGGACATAATCCTTAGCTCAAGCTTTGGAGAGGTATGAAATGTATCGATTATAGTGTCACCATCATGGTATATATGAGTCAATTTGAAGGGGTATTCATTCAAGGTTGCATATGCTATTGGATTCAGCCAGTAATGGGAATTTCATGAATCAAAATGTCAAAGATGGTAGGAATTTGATTGAGAATCTAGCCTTTGTGAATGACCAATATTGTGAAGACTTTGATCGTAGATTCCGAATTTATGAGCACGAAGGAGCTGAAGACACTGAATGATAATATAGATTGGTTGCTGATTGGTGAGGAGACCCTAGAGGTAGAAGAGGCCACACAGGTTGTTGAGGTCAGTTTTCTGCAAAATCAACAAGGCCAAAAGCCATGGAACAACAACTGGAAGCATAATCCCCACCTATCATACAACAGCAACAACGTGGAGAACCCACAAAACCAAGTCTTTCCCCCACTAGATAAGAAAGCATGGATCCCGCGCAAGCAGTTCAACCAAATTTTTTCAGTCTGCACAAACAGCACATCAGGCGCAACCCTGCCCATCAAAGGAGTCCCCTGATGGGCAAGGTTAAAATCCACGAGAATAAGTAGTTACACTATCAATCTCTAAAGTGAACTTATGCTAAGAAGAGAAAAAGTGGTTTTTGTGAATGTAATCAAAACAAAACAAAACTAAGCAATTAAATTATATAAATTCAGATAAACAAAAGCATTAATTATCTCAGGAAATCAGAGTAATGAGCTAGATCATTATCCAAGGAACAATTCAAAGCAATTCTTGAACACGAAATAAAAATATTTAGCAATTTCACTTCCGTGGCATTAACTACTATATCTAGCAACTTGTTAATCTAAACTTCCGTTTGAACCTAGAGTTCTAAACGCAAATTAAAGTTCCAAGTCTGATTATCTAAGTTCTTCAGACATTTAATCAAACACTTTTAGTGTATTCAGCAACCTAAAATCATAATCTAGGTGATCAATCTAATTTAATCATTAAGACCAATATTAGATTAAGAAAACAACATATAAACTCTAAATAGACCCAACTCATTGATTTCCTAAAATAACTAGAAAAGACTAAACTTGATTTTAAACTACTAAGACATGATAAAAGAACAAAACAATATATTGAAATAAACTCATAACAAAATTGTAGTGAGAAATTAAAAGGGTTCAAAATATCACAAAGATTATTCCTTTAGTAAGCCACACGAAAACATATCTGATATAATCAGGACCACCTTGTACTTTTGCCTGACTTTACAAATTTCTTAAACAAACTCCACTATCTAGACGAGACTACTGAATTCACCATAACGACCTCTTCATTTACTAAGTGTAGTCTCATCGAGCGAGTGTCGATCATATGACATAAGGGTTCTTCTTTAGTCCCAACCTTATCACATAGAATATCTTCCTTTCCTCTCCTTAGTCTGTTGATTCCTTTCTTTTCCTTACTCTTTGATGAAGACATCAACTCTAGCAAGAATCTATAAGAAATGCTAGTTGAACAAGACATCACAAATATGAAGGATCCTCCTAAGACAAGTTCATGAACCAAAAGACTTAGAGAAATGTTTAACAATTCCATACAAAGCTTACTGACACAAAGAATTGAAAAGGAAGAGGCCATACTTAAAGATGAAAGCAACAAAGCCCAACTGATGCTATTTGAAAACCAAATGATGTTGTTCTCACTTCAGCCACTTACGAGCCCAACTTAGGAGGCTTCAAGACTTGCCAAATAAATGCTAAGGTATGTGTTTCAATTAAATATGTTATTGTTTGTTCATTTTCAGGATTTGTTTTTCAAGTAGTTTCCTTCTTTTGTACTAGTCGCTGGTATCATTGTAATGTTTAATCAATTGAGTATCTTAAACCATGAATGTAATAAGATATTCATAGATGCATGAACTATTATATACGGTTCCCTTGACAGCCTTGTAACCTCACATTTTTATAAATAAAGATCACAATTTCTTCTCAACACCGAGAGTTAAGCATTTGAAGTTCTGGATATCAAGGCGACTCTAGTTCACACTTATCACAAGCTTTCCATCACTTGTGTGACAGCTATCAATATATCATTTATCTCTTTCCATCCACAGATTATTTAGGGAATGACTTGAGTCCAACTAAACAATCCAATAATTCCACCAACGTTGTCCCATTCTTCTTGAGAAAAGTGACTTGCGTCCAACCTCTTGAAGCCGACTATCATCTTGTGAGAGCAACCACCTGTTTTTACATCATTTTGGTATCATAGCCTAATTTCCAAATAAGGTGATTTCGTTCCCATGCTTTTGTTATATATTTTCTCTTTTGTTTTTGTTTTCTGTATTTAAAAACCCGTAAAAGATTGTTTCATCTGTTTTCTTCCAATTTTAGAAAATTCATAAAATCTCACAAAATATAAATTCTTGTTTCAACTATTTTATTACAATTTCATCAAACCATAAAAAAATATAAAAAACAATTTTGATACTTTTAAGCTTTTTCTTTGTTTCAGAAAAGAGAAAATAAAAGAAAAAGGAAAGACAGCATGCGGAACAACACAACGTCGTTCATCCCACTAATCCAATCATTGAAACTCTTCCCAGTTTTAGCTAGGGAGTTTTGTGTTTATCCTTGAATTTAGGAGTGGTCTCACGTCTTAGCCATAGGAAAACTTAGTTAATCTTTTTCAGAAAATTAATTGAGATTCCACAGGCTGCTTTGTTTCCATATTTAGTTTTCACAAATTTGCAACTTTCCAAAAGTAGTTTTCACTAAATTTTCTGTCCTATTTTGAACTAATTCGAATTCAACTCTAGTTAAATTGGTTTAGAGAAACCATAACCTGATTAGAATTCGACTAGTTTCATATTTGGTTTAGTTTATGCAAATTGAACCATTAATTATCAATCGAATTTGGTTAGTTCTTTGGTTTAGACTGAATAAATTATGTTATTTTCAAAGCACTTGATCCGTTGGTTGAGTGTCAGTACATGACGTGATCAATGGCTGGAGACCCAAACAACACCTTGCTACAAGCTATAGAAGCTTTGAGGAATGACTTAGCCACCTGGATTGGACACATAAATGCACAAGTAGGTCGGCTAGAAATTCCTAGAGATGATAGGAATGAGAGAAACAACGCTAGTGAAGAAGATGAGGAAGAAGAGACACAGTTCGGCCGAAGGAGACACAGCCACAATAATTCTGAGGTACACAGAAAAAGTAGAAAAGATTTGAAGTTAATAGCTACCACTTCTGCAGGCCGTATCAATCCCCAAGTATACCTAGAATAGGAGAGGGGAATGAAGTACATTTTTGATTACTATAAATACGACAACTCCAAGAGGGTAGCTTTAGCTTCGGCTCAACTCACCGGCAATGCATTATCTTGGTGAGATAGAGAAGTTCAAAACAGGAGAATAAATGGGATGAACCCTATTAACTCATGGGCTACTATGTGTTAGGTTTTTAAGCATTTGCGACAATTATCAATTGACTAATCTAGCAAAACTCTAAGCCCTAGGTCTTGTATTAACTTAGTTGAATCTGATAAATAGAGAACTTGATTATACCTGAAGTTTGGTTAGTGCAGCGGATATAAGATCAAGTATGAGATCAGCAAGTGCTCCAAGTGTAGCACCTTTATTGATAGTCCATACTCACGTAAGTAGGAGAGAAGTTTGCTAGAACTTTGTGTGCAATTCTCTTAGGATTTCGACTTGTGCAATCAGCGGCTAGGATTTCTTATCTTATCAAAAATGTGCCATATATCATATATATAGGGAGTTTAAGTTAACCTAATTAATTCCTAGTTGAACTTTGATTAATTTAGGCATAACCCAAAACACCTAATTAATTCCTAGTCGAATTAGAATTAATTTAGGCCCAGCCCAAAACACCTAATTAATTCCTAATTCAATAAGGATTAATTTAGGCCTGGCCCAAAACACATGTTCTCATCTAAAATCATGTATTATTACGCTCAAGTCATGAATCATTCCTATAATGATCATTTCCCTATTGAATTATCTCCATTTACTTAGGTGTGTGACCCAATAGGATCATATAGTACTAGCAGTGAGTATCTCAACTCACAGATTATAAGTGGACTCTAGCAAGCCATTACAACCCCTAGTACCATATGACTTTGTCTAATCTCGATGTTAGAGCCGGCCACACGAGTAAGTACAAATGATTGAAGGACAATCCCAACAATCTTCCACTTGTACTGGAATCATATATTCCCAAAATTCATTTGTCTCCATATCTCTATCTGCTCTAAGGCAAGAGTTCATGTCATCCTTATTTTAATGAGTCAGATCAATGTTCATCGAACGTAAATTTGTACTGATAGAGCAAACAAGCGTCTTTCACCATTTTGAGCATGGCCATGCATTTTATAGTAACAAATCTTTTGAAGGGCCCAAAGATATGTTAATCCTGTATATAGGAAGGACAAATTCCATCTTGTTTCATCCTCTGTTCCTTTCACATTTTATGATCTATCCAACAATTTCCTTTATAACCACCAGTTACTGTTGGCGTTTAAAATTTTCAAGACACACCAATTCATGTGCAAGAAAACATCATGAACTAAGGTCTAAGGACTATGCTCTATAGTCGTATGAGAATCTCTTATGACACTCATTATACGATCTCGTAGAGTTCTCATAGTGGGTCATTTCCGATGCTATGTTCATGTGACACACATCTATGTGATTGACTTGATACTTATTATCAATGACTCCATGAAACTTAGTAATCAGTCACCTCATATACTAGTCTATCTCGTTTTTAGTATCCCACTTTAATAACCATTGACTAGGGAATGAAATAATTCATTCATTTTACGCCTATAGGGTTTCATGACCAAGTCCTCAACTTGATGACCTATAAGAATGTCATGATTATTTCGGGATAAATATTTAATACAAGTATTAAATAGAAATGAAATGATTTCATTAAAACATAACCAAAGTATGTTTACATAATAACATAAAACTATTATAACTCCTACTAGAACTAAGATTACGTCTTAAGATACCTAAGGCCTATGCCATTGGCATGATACTCATGCTTAGTCCGTGAAAGTACTTTCGTCAAAGGATCAGCAACGTTCTCTTTGCTTGAAACTCGGCTGATCTTCACGTATCCTCTTTCAACGATATCTCTAATCAAATGATATCTCCTCTCTATATGCTTGGATCTCTGGTGCGATATGGGCTGCTTTGCATGTGCAATGGCTCCATTGTTATCACAATACAGCGCCACCGGCTCAGCAATACTCGGAATCACACCAAGTTCAGAGATGAACTTCTTTATCGAAACAACTTCCTTCGCAGCTTCAGAAGCAGCGATGTATTCAGCTTCAGTAGTGGAGTCAGCTATGGTGCTTTGCCTGGAACTCTTCAAACTAACTGCACCGCCATTCAGACAAAAGATTTAACCGGACTAAGACCGGGAATCATCCTTATCCGTCTGAAAGCTTGCATCCGTGAATCCACTAATAACCAACTCCTTACTTCCTCCGTACACCAAGAACATATCCTTAGTAATCCTCAATTATTTCAGGATGTTCTTGACGGCAGTCTAGTGAGTCTCACCTGGATTTGATTGGTACCTGCTTGTCATACTTAATGCACAAGCAACATCTGGACGAGTACAAATCATAGCATACATGATGGATACCATTTCAGAAGCATATGGAATCCTACTCATGCGTTCTCGCTCAGCAGGTGTCTTGGGACACCCCGTCTTGCTTAGAATCATGCTATGAGACATTGGTAAGAAGCCCTTCTTGGAATCATGCATACTGAATCTGCTCAAGACCTTATCTATGTAAGTGTCTTAACACAATCCGATCAGCCTTTTAGGTCTATCTCGATAGATCCTGAGTCCAAGAATATAGGTGGCTTCCCCCATGTCCTTCATCGAGAAAAATTTTCCGAGCCAAACCTTAATGGACTGCAGCAACGGAATGTCATTTCCGATAAGTAAGATATCATCCACGTACAGCACAAGAAACGCAACTGTGCTCCCACTAAACTTCTTCTATATGCATCTTTCTTCTTCGTTCCTGATGTAGCCAAATTCTTTGACTGCTTCATCGAAACAAAGATTCCAACTCCGTGATGCTTGCTTTAATCCATAAATGGATTTGTGAAATTTGCACACTTTCCTAGCAGTTTTAGGATCAACAAAACCCTCAGGTTGTGTCATATTCACATCCTTTTCCAGAATGCCATTCAGGAATGCAGTTTTGACATCCATCTGCCAAATCTCATAATCATAATGAGCAACATTCGCTAGGAGAATCCGAATAGACTTAAGCATAGCTACTAGAGAGTAGCTTTCATCATAGTCAACACCGTGGACTTGTTTGAAACCCTTAGCTACCAGTCTAGCTTTATAAAATTGTATGTTACCATCCATATCAATTTTCTATTTGAAAACCCATTACACTCGATTGCTTTCGCACAATGAGGTAAATCGATTAACGACCAAACTTGGTTTTCTAACATGGATTCCATTTGGGATTGTGTGGCCTTTAACCACTTTTCGGAGTCAGGGCCCATCATTGCTTCTTTGAAGTTTGCAGGTTCATCGTTGTCAACGATAAAAAAATCTTGTCCTTCAGTCACGAGGAATCCCATATATCTCTCGGGTTCATGACAGATTCTACCGGATCTGCGAACTTCACGCTCTACGAGTGTTGATTTGACAACATCTTGCGAGTCTAACTACTGTTCTTCTTGTACGGATTGAGCAACTTCCTGTAGCTCTCGAATATCTTCGATTTGTACTTTTCTCCCACTGTTTTTCTTAGAAAGAAACTCTCTCTCAAGAAAAACACCATGTCGAGCAACAAACACTTTTTCTCGATTTGGCTGTAGAAATAGTACGCCTTGGTTTCCTTTGGACAACCAACGAAGAAGCATTTATCTGATCTCGGTGCAAGTTTATCTGATTTCATTGACTTTTCTGAAGGGAGCCATTGTCATTTTTCCCAATAAACAAGATTCACATTTCTCAAATGATTCATAATCAAATGAGTCCAAAAGCCCATCATGATGAAGTTTTTGGATGCGTTTCTCGTTTATATGCCCTAAACGACAATGCCAAAGAAAACTCGGGTTCAAATCATTTACTTTGAAGCGTTTGATATTAATGTTATACATAGGTGTAGATTGATCAAGAATATAAATCCCATTGGATAATGGGGCACTGCTATAAAATAAGTCATCTCGAGTAAAAGAACTACATTTGTTCTTAATTGAAAATGAAAAACCTTCAGTATCTAAAACAGAAAAAGAAACAATATTTCTGCTTATAGCAGGTACATAGTAGTAATTTTCTAAAACCAAAACTAAACCAGATGGAAGAGACAAATTATATGTTCCTACGGCTAATGCAGCAACTCTTGCTCCATTTCCTACACGTAAGTCCACTTGCCCCTTCTCCAAGCGCCATTTCCTAAACGTACGTACACGGAATGCTTAAGACAGCTAAGTTGAATGTCAAGTGGTAACAGTGGCATTGGCAGCAGGTCTAGGAGGCAAGACTTGTTCCAAAACATAGTCTTTCTTCTTCTGCCTAAGAACAATTCTCAGGTTACGGTACCAACTCAGGAAATTCTTCCCATTCAACTTGTCCTTCTCAAGGACAGATCAAAGGGAGAATGAGTTGTGGTTATGGTTGTTGATATTTGCCATAGCTGAAATTAAGAGAGGTAAGGAGTTTTAGTTATGATGGTTTAAGTGTTGAGAAATCTTAAAATATTTAAGAAAACTCACATTGTGTTCAATCAATAGTTCCTCGATTGAATACAATGATCCCAAGATCCATATTTCAGAAAAATCTGAGTGAACTGAGCTCATCGCCCAGACCTTAGTTATTTAGGTATGCAACTTATTTGCCAGTATCACATATATAACTCTTGGTCGTGATTTGACTTCTCATATGCCAAAATCACTGTGATGTCTCAAAGCTCAAGACGGTCTTCATAGCTCAGTCAAGTAAACCAATCTCATAATCATATGGTAACGGTTACCATCTGCCTCACCCATGTCAAAGTAGGTACCGAACCCGAGCTAGCCCATCATACGATGAAACGACTCTTGACAGATGACATGAGTGGAAATACTTCAATTTCTTGATATTTGTTTGAGGAACTAAACTTTAACTTGAATGTATATCATATATGCATTCAAGAGGGTTAAAAGGGGATTTTAAAAACCAAAGAAATCAAATTAAAGGCATTAAAATTTTATTTGTGATTATTCTAATCATAACCCTGTGCCGGCTGGAACCTGCTGGTTTTTCTCCAACTTGGTATAATTTTTCTTAAACCTATTGCGAGAAAACCAAATTCGTTCTAATCTTATTAAACCGCATCATTCAGGGCTATTTGAAATTAGGTTATTTCGGTTTATCACATCAGAACCCTGAAACCATAAACCCTAATTTTTTTATTTCAATGAAACCCTAATTTTTCGATTTCAATGAAGCCCTAATTTTTCAATTTCAATGAAAGCCTAATCATGCAATTCTAATTCAATTAAAACAAACTTTTAATCAGTCAATCAAGCATGAAAACATCAGATTTCATTAAGGTTACAACCAGCTCTGATTTTTCGATTTCAACAAAACCCTAATTTTCGATTTCAATGAAACTCTAATTTTTGGCTGCAATGAAACCCTAATCATGCAATTCTAATTCAATTAAAACAAAATTTTAATCAATCAACCAAGCATGAAAACATCAGATTTCATTAAAATTACAAGTAGCTCAAATTTCTGATTTCAGCAATAATAAAATCAACTCTGATTTTTTGATTTCATCAAAACCCTAATCATGCAATGCTAATTCGATTAAAACAAACTTTTAATCAATCAATCAGGCATGTAAACATCAGATTTCAATAAGAATACAACCTGTCTCTCATACCACTATTAGGTTTTTAAGCAATTCGACATTTATCAATTGCCTAATCTAGCAAAACCCTAACCGCTAGGTCTTGTATTAACTTAATTGAATCTGATAAATAGAGAACTCGATTATACCTGAAGTTTGGTTAGTGCAGCGGATATAAGATCAGTTATGAGATCAGCAAGTGCTCCAAGTGTAGCACATCTATTGATAGTCTTGAGAATGCAAAGAGAAAATATGTTCTTAACTTGTTTTATTGTACAAAGCAAGGTATGAAGTATGATAATTGATGGTGGTTCTTGTACTAATGCGGCTAGCAAAACTTTGGCTGAAAAGCTAGGTCTCAAAACAAGTAAACTTCCACAATCATACCGTTTAAGATGGCTGGATCCCAACACAAAAATCCGAATTGCCGAGCAAGTCACCGTTCCTTTCAACATTGGAAACTATCATGATGAAGTTTTATGTGATGTGGTGCCAATGCAAATATGTCACCTATTATTAGGTCGTCCATGGTAGTTTGATAGAAAGGTTACCCATAATGGCAACACCAAAAATCACTCATTCATTTACAACAAGCACAAGTTTCAGCTTGCTCCATTGTCAACTCAACATGTACATGAGGTGTACATGTTGTATTAGTTCCCAAGAAAGATGGATCTTGAAGGATGTGTGTGGATTTTAAATCCATCAACAATATCACCATCAAATATAGACACCCTATTCCACGATTGGATGACATGTTAGATAATCTATATGGAGCAACCATATTCAGCAAAGTGGATTTAAGGAGTGGCTACCATCATGTCCGAATGAAAGAAAGAGATGAGTGGAAGACTGCCTTGAAGACCAAGGAAGACATATACAAGTGGATAGTCATGCCCTTTGGCCTTACAAAAGCACCAAGCACATTAATGAGGTTAGTGAACCAAGTTCTAAGAGCTTACATCAGTAAGTTTGTTGTTGTTTACTTTGCTAACATTCTAATATACAACAAATTTATTGATGATCATGTGGAGCACGTTGAGTTAGTACTAAAGACACTTCAAAATAAGGTATTTATGGAAACCTTAAGAAGTGTACATTCTGCACTACCAAATAAGTTTTCCGAGGTTTTGTTGTAATTTCTCAGGGATTACAAGTTGATCAACAAAAGATAATAGCTATACAAGAATGGCCAACACCTACAACAATTGGAAATATTAGAACCTCCCATGTATTAGCTAGCTTCTAATTACCATTTTTCAAGGATTTTAGCACCATATTTTGCACCTCTAACTGCTGTGATCAAGAAGGATGCGACATTCAAATGGGGACCAACCTAGGAGACCATGTTCCAAAAGCTTAAGGATCGCTTGACTCATGCACCGGTTTTGGTACTTCCTAACTTTGATAAGACTTTTAAAATTGAATGTGATGCTTTTGGTTGTGGTACAGGTGATTTTCTCACTCAAAGAGGACGACCAATAGCCTATTTTAGTGAAAAGCTAAGTGGAGCGACCTTAAACTACCCAATGTATTACAAAGAGCTTTATGCTTTGATGAGATCATTGGAAACATGGCAACACTACCTGCTATAAAAGGAATATCCATACTGATAATGAGACATTAAATCACCTAAGAGGTCAAACAAGACTTCAAAGAAGACATGTTAAATGGTTGGTGTTCGTAGAGACATTCCCTTACATTATCAAGTACCATAACAGAAAAAACAATATAGTTGTTGATACTCTATAAAGAAAACACATGCTGATCACCACAACGGAAGCCAAAGTGTTAGTATTTGAGCACATGAAGGATTCATATGAAGAAGATCAGACTTCGGCCACATATATCAAGAAAGTCGCAAATCTCCTTCAGGTTCTTTCTACACACATAACATATAACTTTTTAGAGAGAAATGCTTTGTATTCCGCATGGATCAATGAAAGAGATGTTGATAAGTGAGGCTCATGGTGGAGAACATGGCCCACACTGGAGGTTATAAAACTCTAGGCCTTTTGGTGGATCACTCCTTTTGGCCTCACTTTAAGAAAGATGTGGAGTGATTGTGTTGTAAGTGTATCACATGTCACATCCATATGGTTGTACATGCCTTTACCTATTCCCACTATACCATGGGTTTATATATCAAGGGATTTTGTTATTCTTTTACAAAACATCCAAGGAAATGATTCTATCTTTGTTGTAGTGGACAAGTTCTAAAAAATGCTCATTTCATTCCATGTGCCAGAAAAATGATGCCACTCAAAATGCTAATCAATTCTTGAAGGTAGTTGTACACTTACATGGGATTCCAAGGCCAATAGTTTCAGATAGAGACACAAAGTTCTTGAGCCACTTTTGGAGAATTCTTTGGAGAAGTAGAAGCAGTCAAGAAGCTGCACAAGAAGGTGATATAGAACATCGAGAAGAAAACAGCTAGCTACAAGAAAGATTTTGATAAACACCCTGATTTTTACCATGTATTCCAACATTGTTATCAGGAAACTCTGGAGAGTTAGGATTCTTCATCGTAGCACTGTTTACTTTATTCCTTTGATTCTCTCTATCCAGTCTTGCAATTGTCTCGTTATCAAAATTCACAAGATGTCTGAAGCCTTGATTTCTTCTAGGCATAAACCTGAAATACAAAAATAAACCAAAAAACAAAAAATGTAAGCAAAAGAAATATTAGACTAAAAATTCAATCGTAAAATAAAAGATAACACAACTATTCCACAACAATAACACCAAAAACTTTTTACCCTAGAATATACTGCAAGTTCACAACAAACCTGAGTAACATAGAATGGATTGAATCCACGAGAACCAAGAGTCACACTATCAATTCCCTAGAGTAAAATTGAGCTAAGAAAAGACAAAGTGGTTGTTGTGACTATAATCAAAACAAAACAAAACAAAACAAACAATTAAATGATGTAAATTCAGATATATAAAAGCATTAAGTTCCATGAGATTCTCAGGAAATTAGAGTCATGACATAAATCACAATTCTTGAAAATAAATCATAATGAAACAATAGATCGAAATAAACTCATTTGTAAGTGCAATAAGAAATCAAAAGGTTTCAAAATCTTCTCCAAAACTGGCAGAGTATGAAATCTTCTTCCTAAAGCTTGCAAGATTAATAAAAAAAACGGGTAGAATGAATTCTGAAAAGTTGTCTCTAAAACAAATCTAGTACAATATAAATCAAATTGGGTGAAATAAGGACCATGAAGATTGATCGAAATAGATTTTCATCGATAGATCCCATAAACTTCACGTCCACATCTTCATATGGAGATCAATCTATCTTTAGTGGTGTGGTTGATCTTCTTTGTGAACAATATTTTCTTTGGAAGTTTAAATTGATTTATCTTAAATGGGGATCAATCACTCTCATCAGAAGATCGACCCGTTTGGAGCATTTCATCGATATGTTTAAGTCATGTTCTTTTCCCGGATATAGGATCGATTGGTGTACAAGAGTATCAATCGATTTGAGCATTAAACCCTCAATTCTTAATTCCTTTTTTCTATTCTGTGCATTGAGTGTCCACATCCCATCATAGCTTTTCTAACCTGAAAAGAGTACAAAAGATTCAAAGAACCAATGGAAACATGTTAGAACATGTCAAAAACGCAATACAACAATTGTTACCAAAGACTAAAGTTTGTTTTCTTTGTTCAAATTAGATAACTAATGTTTGCTTGTTATCAATGTTATTTAGGATCCCGTGTTAACTTGATGTCTTACTTCGTTGCAAAGTGGTTAAGATTTGCCAAATTTAAGCAAACCAAAATTTCATGAGTCTTTGCAGGCCGTTTAGTGAAGCTGCTTGTGGGACTTCTAGAAAACTTTCATGCAATAATTCACAATGTACCGGTTGCCAAGTTGATTTTGTCGTCCTTCAGCTAGATGATGATCCCAACAGTAATTTAGAATGAGAAAAGTGACTTGATACCGAATAGAATTGTTACAGGGACCTAGGATGTGTATTGATAATTGTCACTCGATAGGATAACTTTCCTTCGCCATGCAGTGACCAAGTGCTTGAGGGATTAGCTATTCATCGTTATTATTGTTTCTTAGATGGTTATTCAAGTTTCTCTCAGATTTCTATCTTCCTAGACGATCAAGAGAAGACCATTTTCAAATGTCCTTATGGCGCCTTTTTTTACCGTCGAATGTTGTTTGGATGTGTTGATTCTAGGTTACATGTGGATTCGATTCTTAAATGATACAATGACATGTTTGCACTTATGGTCACTGATTAAGTGTATATCAGAACCATACTATCATATGTTTGGAACCCCTATCATGCTTCGTCTTTATTAACACATTCAAAGTCCCAGTAGAGATTTTGCCATATCATCGACTAAAATGAGTCCAAGACTTAGAAATTTAAGGGAAGATTTGGGGGTAAGTAACGAGTCTGGTTTTTGTTGTGGGTTGGGTATTTGATATGCATCATATTTAGATAGACTTCATTCATATTTTGATCACAATTCATCATTTAAAAGTCATGTATTCTCATTTTAGCATACGTTTTATAAATGCATGTTATCTTCTAATTTTAGTTAATTTAGGTGACTTGGGACCATACTTGGAGAGGAGATATTTGAGGATTGAGAATTTATGCTTGGAAGTTGAGTTTTGGAGAGAATATGTTTTACATTGTCTTGTGAGCCTTGATGAAAAACCATTGGAAGATGTAAGAAACGTTGGATGTTTGTCAAGGGTGTGTAGACCCTTGAAATTGGTCGTTGAAGCTAAAACAAGAGAGAGCATTGTCTATCAATGGTCTACATACCCATATGAGTGGCTGCTGAAACTGCCTTGAGTCAAACCATAATCTCTAATGAATCTAAACGGCTCGTAGATCCACATTAACCCTTGACACGCTATTATTATTTGTTTAAAGTTGGTTCGACCGGGATTGTCCCAGGTTGACCAAAATTTCTTTTTTATGTTTTCACTCTAAATTTAAGGGTTAGAAGATCTAAGATTTAATTTTCTAGCCACTTATAACATATTGAGAGAGAGAGAGAGTTTGAGGTAGAATACTAGAAACCCACTTGGATGATCCTTTTTGGATAATTTCATTGAAGAATCTCTTTATCCTATCTTTTATCTCTTTCACTATGTTTATCTTCTTATCTTTTGTTTTGAGTTTCTTTGTTACTATGTGTGAGTAGTCTTTTGATGGGTTATTGGTTAGTTATATCTAGGGTTATATGATTTCTTTGTGATGCTTAGGTTGTTAGATTCCTTCATTATAGGTGTTCTTAATGCTAGATTTATCTTGGATATTTAAATCTAGATGCTAGGAATTTTTTGCTTGAAAAGTGTTTGTGAAAGTTTTCGGGAGACCTATTTATAAGCTAAGCTTCCCTAGCCATTGCAAGATGAAGTTACGGTGTCTAGTAGACTTTGTTAGCTTATGTTTATTGCTTATTAATCTTTGAATTTACAAAATAGAAGTTTAGCTAGATTCATTGATTGATAAAGGGATTCAATGCCATGGAAGTGTGTTGGTCTAACTGTGTTTCATGTCCTAGGTTGAAATTCATTGTTATCTTAAGCATTTCTAGTTGATTTTATTTTCCTTTGATCAAATTTCTAACCAAAGACCCGTTGCTTTCATTGAGAATCTAATTTCGATCTTTATTGCTTTGTTTTTGTTTGACTTACATTTTGGTAGTGAGCTGCTAGTATTGAGTTTGATTTTTGGTTGTGTTTAGTTTAAGTTTGCTTAATTTAGTTTGTTCTTGTTTAAGTGTTTAATAGTGTCTTAGAACTGAAATCTCTATTGATTGCGTTAGCTTATATTCAAGTCTAATGGTCTTAATGTAATGATTTGAAGTTCCTTGTGGGATCTGATATTTGAGTGCTTACATTGATGTTTTTGCGCTTGTTTTTGATTAATTAATACAAAAAGTGTACTTCAATTTGGAATTTGTTGCTAGACCGGTAAGGGGTTTTGATGATGTAAATCTAAGGGAGACACGTTATGGAATCCCTACTCCCGTCATAGCCGCAAACAATTTTGAGGAGAAGTAAAGCTTGATCAATATGGCTCAAAATCAAAGGTATTACGGACTGCCATTGGAGGACCCATTAGATCACATTGATCAATTTGAGAGGCTTTGTAGGAGGGTGAGGATGAATGGAGTTCTGAAATACTTAATTAGGTTGATCTTGTTTCCCTTCTCTCTTGGGGAAAGGTCTTCATAATGGGAAATAAAGACGGTTGTCTACTTTGGATAATGCCAAAAAGGAGTTTATTACTAAGTTTTATCCCAAGCAAAACACTGTTAAGCTTAGGAACAAGATTACTAGCTTCAAGCAAGGAGGCAACAATAGTCTTTATGAAGCATGGGAGAGGCTTAAAGAATACACAAGGATTATCTTCACTATGGAGTCTCTAAGGAAAATGTCTTGGGAATATTTCATAGAGTGCTTGAGAAATCTTGACGTGCCTTAGACATTGTAAGTTATGGGAGCTTTTTTGACTTGATGGCTAATGTTTGCTTTTTACGGCTATCAAATAATTACAACAAATACAAACAATCATATAATTGCAGCACTTGAGGTTCGAATCGTCAGAGAGCTTAGACTCAACAAGGTAGGATTTCAAGGAATCGATTCAAGCGGTAGCAAATATAAATAGTTAGGTGAAATCACAATTATTGAAGTTAAACAAGAAACAAAGAAAAATCAAATACAAACAAGATAACTAACAAAATAGCTAAGCAACATGTCTAAGGAAAAGGTATGTGATTCAGGGGGACAAAGATCACATCAAGAAGCACAATGCATATAAAGAACCCTACTAGGGCATATGATAATTCTAAACTAGCTTAATACACTCTCATGGCATCAAACCCTTTATTAGGTTCTCGATGGAGTTAAACTCTTGTATTCCCACAAAAAATCTAGCAAGCATGAACAATCAACCCCACAAAAACCATTTTCCACCTAACACTCAGCTTTCGCTGGATTGGGAACAAAAGCTCAAAAGGGATCTTTCAGCTATTTCATTGCATACTTCTCATGTGATGAATACACTACTCACACATGACAAAGCAACCTAGGTTCTTAGATCTAACCATTTTACCACTAGATATACCCATCCTTCAAGCTATTAATACACTACTCACACATGACAAAGCAAGAACAAAACAAAGAAGAAGAAGAATAAAACAAAACAAAGACATAATGATAAAAGAGAAAGAGATAGAGAAATAAATCTGCAATAGATAGATGGAGATGATCCAAAGATCATCCAAATAGGTCTTCAGTCCTCTCAAAGTAGTCTTCTAAGTTGTTTGGAAATGAAAACTTGGTTCTAAAAACATAAGAGAAGGTCCTTAAAAGTAGATTACATGGCTTGGTGTACCCAAGACAAACTGGGTCAAACCCTCAACAAAATAGACTAAGAACATAGATTTCTCGCATGATGGCATCTGTCGGATCCAAGTGGCCATCCACCGGATCCATGGGGGCATCGACAAGCGAATTACATCGGGTCCTTGTCTGCTGGCTCTGTCTGATGCTCAAGCGGGATCGGCCATGTCCCGAGTGGCTTTGGCCGAAACACAAGCTGTATTGGCCGTGTCTCAGTTAGGTTTCGCTAAATACCTTTTGGCATTGGTCAGGACACTTTTAGCTTCGGCATAGACTATGTTAAATTTCCATATTTTCTGGACCGCTTGTTCACGTACCTTCAAAACAGCACCAAATGAAAGCCATCTCTTGTGGCTATCTTGTGTAAAAATATCCTCCGACTTTATTCACGGTCCAACCTTCATTAGAAACCTGTCTTGAGTATGAAGTCCCAACAAATTTATCTTGACTAAATTTATTTTATCTATATGACTGGTAGTCCAAATGCCTTCTAATCGCATCCAAATAAAAGATAGTTGTTGTAGCTATAATGTGACCAAATTTTGATTGATTCCATTTTGTGGAAGAATTTCAATCGATCAAGTAAACATAATCGAGTTTCCTCCCTTGTTTGAGGCATTTTACTTCATCTCTTTGCTCCACACTTATCTCCAAGTCTCCATTCCTGCAAATCACCTATAAAGAACTTAAGAGAAGCAAAATATGCAAAGCTCTAATCCTAGATTCTAAGGATACAAATTGGATGCAAACTACACTATTATGGATGAGTATGCAACATAAATCATGTAAAGATGCATGTAAAAGTAGTAAACTATAGTGTATATTAACGGCAACCCAATGAGATAAACTGATTTAGAAATTGATATATTTAATATGTAAGAGAGTGATATGTATAATTTTAACATGTTTTAGGAGTCTCACTTAGCCTTTTTGCATAGATATCCATTACATTCTTGTCATTTTAGAGTCCAAATACTTTCATCCATTTGCACAGCACTCACATTGCATTTGAGGAGATTTCAGGTACTTGAGGCACAAAAATGGAGTGTTATGGACGGTTGAAGATTAAGGGATATGAGTAGCAGCACTTGGACTTGATTAGAAGCAGTAGATGGTAAGTTTTCAAACCAACACCAGACGCGACCTTGAGCCTGGGATCGAGCTTGGATGAACTCGAGTTGTACTCGAGCGTACAATCGAGTTGTGGACACACACATGATGCATGTTCGAGTCTTGTTGCAAGTGGATCATGTAATAGGTTACAGACTTCAACTCATGGGCTTTTTTAGTCTTTGGGCGAGACAAAACTAAAGTCCACTACACGGTGGACAACTTATAATGGGCCGAATCGATCTAGGGTTTAACGCAAACTTCATATGAATATTTTTCTTTGTTGCAAGAAACGAAGAACTAGTTTTTGCTTCTTTTGTTAAGCGTCATTTTCTTTGTAATCACGAGTTATCAAACCTTTTGGTCTATAATTTTTACGCAATTTTGGTTTTCGTTTAATCTTGCTCTTAGTTTGAGTTTGTGTTAATTATTCGTGTCACCTGCTGTTGTTTATTTTATGAATTCAGAGTAGTTGACCAATGGTTATTGAGGATGGGTTAGGCTAGCAGCGATCTTAGCTTTTCTAGGTTGCTTGAGGTTAGGAATACTAAGATATCTCGTTTGATTTGGTGTTGTTAATGCTTGTTTTACTCTGATCAACTGAAACATGTTCTTAGACGTTCTAGCACCCGATTGGTGTCTAGTAGAATGTCTGACCGAAAACGTTTCAGAGATTCAAAGGTTTTGCTCGAGGTTTCTGATGTTCATCTACCTTCACCAACCCACTAGAAGATCAAACCTTTTGCTCCGCCACCGTACAACCCTTAGTTACCTTTTCCACAAAGGTTCAAGAAGGATCTGACTGAGAAATATAAAGCCCTCTTCGACAAGCAGATAAAAGACATATAGGTGAAGATTTCTCTTTTGGACGCTTTTATGCTCATTCCTCCTTACCAAAATTCCTGAAGGATGCGGTTAAGGAAAGGAATCAAGAAGTTGAGGGTATGGTGGTCCTGACTCATGAGATAAGCGCAATAATCCAAAGGAAGGTTGTGGGTAAGAAGCTTGGTGACCTTGGAACTTCTACCATCCCATCCTCACTTGGACTACTATCATTCAACAAGTGTTTTTGCGATATTGGTGCTTCGATAAGTCTCATGGCATTTTAGAATATCTTCCTGTGAAGGTTGGAGGAGTTCAGATACCAACTTAAACTTACTTTCTTGTTTTGAAAATAGAAGAAGAGCCTAAAGATCCATTGCTATTTGGAAGCCCATTCTTGGCCAGAGCAGGTGCACTTATTGATGTAAGGAATAGAATAATTGAGTTGAACCTGGGTAAGAACCTTAAAATAAAGTTTAACATGAATGATGCGATGAAGAAACCAACCATTGAGGTTCAAGTGTTCTCGATTCACGAAGTGGATGCACTAGTTGATGAGCTGTTAGAGGAATTAGCAACATAAGATCAACTGCAAGTCGCTTTGACTAAGCTAGCTACATAAGGGTACTTGAGTATGGAAGCTAAGTGTTATGGGAGACTCAAGGATTCTCACAGGCCAATTAGAAGTTCAGTTGTGATTGAAGAATTGGTTGAGACATGTTCAGAAGGTAAAGCAGGGAACCTACATTCGACTGTATCCCTAGACTCGAGCTGCAAGTGCTCAAATGCACTACTTCCTGTAGTCACGAATGACTGCTCTGAGCTCAAGGCACCCATAGTGGATATAAAACCACTTTATGTAGGGCTAAGGTACGCTTTTTTGGGCTCTAATTGTACTTATCTAGTGATTGTCAATGACGCATTGAGTGATGATGAATTGAGCATGCTATAAACTAAACTGAAAAAGTTTATAAAAGCTATAGGATACACTTGAAGAATGAGTCTCATTCTAGCATAGAAATCCAAAGGCTCTTGAACCCTAAGCTTGATGTATTTTATCCGATTTCTGTTAATAAATGACTTTTCACATGTGCATTGTGTTCCTAATAAAGGGGGTATCACAGTGGTCAAGAATAATAAGGATGATTTGATACCAACTATAACCATAACAGGCTTAGGATATGTATTGACTATAGGAGACTCAACTCTTTAACTAGGAATGATCATTTTCCTTTACCCTTTATTAAGCAAATGGTAGAGAGACTGTGCAACAAATAGTATAACTTTTTTCTTGACAAATATAGTGGATTTTACCAGATCCTTATACATCTGAATGATCAGGAATAAACTAGCTTTACTTTCCCTTATCATACATTTTCATATAGATGTATGCCTTTTTGTTTATGGAACAATCCTACTACATTTCAATGATATATGCCTTCCATCTGTTCTGTTTTTATAGAGGAGTTGATTAAGGTATTCATGGATGAGTTCTCCATGTATGGCTCTTCTTTCTCCTCCTGTTTGTTGAACTTGTGTAGGGTTCTCAGCAGGTGCGTGGAAACAAACATGGTGATAAACTGGAAAAAGTGTTATTTTACTGTTCAAGAAGGTATAGTGCTCGAACCAAAGATTTCTGAAATGGGTACTGAGGTTGATCAGGAAATGATTGAAGTCATGGTTAAGTTGAAGCCTTTAGAGACATTGAAGGGTGTTCGGCGTTTTATGGGTCGTGCTAGGCTCGATAGGAGGTTTATCAAAGACTTCTCAATAATTGCAAGACCACTGGCAGGCTTACTATGCAAGGAGGTCAAGTACAAGTATTTCTTGAGTCATTTATGAAGATCAAAGAAGCTTTGGTGTATGCTCCAACAGTCCAAGCTCAGGACTTGACTCTCCCATTCGAGATCATGTGTGATATTAGTGATTTTGCTGTAGTTTTGGGTTAGAGGAAGGATAATAAGTTGAATGTGATATATTACGCTAGGAAAACGCTTGATGACTCCCAAGTCAAGTATGCAACCACTAAAAAGTAGCTTCTTGTAATAGTTTTTTGTGAGAAGTCTATACCATATATGGTTGGCTCCAAGGTGATTATTCATACAGATCACACAACATTGAAATACGTAATGAAGAAAAAGGATGCAAAATCTGGATACTGTTGTTGCAAGCATTTGACATGGAAGTCGTGGACAAACTTGGAGTGGGGAATGGAGTGGCAGATCACCAGTAACGAATGATGATAGAGCACTCTATCCCTATTGATGACTCAATGCAAGAAGAGTAGCTCATGACCCTTAAAGCAGGGGAGATCTTTGGAAAAATCAGCAGTAGGTTCGTTGGAGCCACTCTACCTTGCTATGCAGATTTGGTAAATTACTTGGCTGTTGGTGAAGTGCCTAAGTGTCTGGACTTCTATCAGCAGAATATTTATTTCAGGGATATGAATCACTACCTATGGGATGAACAATACATATACAAGAAATGATCATATGTTTTATACATGAAGTGCATAGGAGAGGAAGAGGTTCAGCGTATCCTGGAAAATTGTCATGGGTCATCCTATGATGGTCTTTTTGCCACGTTCAATACGGTTCAGAAAAAATTTACAATCTGGTTTATGGTGGCCAACTGTGTTCAAGGATACTCAATCTTTCATCTCAATGTGATCCGTGTCAAAGAATGGGAAACTTGAGCAATACGAAGGAAATACCATATAACCCAATTGTAGAAGTTGAAGTATTTGATTGCTCGGGAATTGACTTCATGAGGCCATTCAATCCACTATATCATGGAAACCACTATATTCTCGTCGCATTGGATTATGTTTCCAAGCGGGTTGAAGTTGTAGCTTATCCCATAAATGATGCTAAGGTTGTTATCAAGTTTTTTAAGAGTATCATTTTCCCAGGTTTGTTGTACCTCGACTGGTTATAAGTGATGGAGGTTACCGTTTTATTAATAAAGAGTTTGAAAATTTGTTGAAAACGCATGGAGCTAAGCATAAAGTAGCTACACTTTATCATCCACAAACTAGTGGCTTAGTGTAAGTTTCAAACAAATAAATCGAGGCTATTTTAGCTAGAGTTATGGGAATTTCAAAATGAGATTGGATAGTCAAATTGGATGACACACAATAGGCTTACATAACAGCTTTCAATACACCAATTGGAAAAACTCTGTTTGAACTGCTGTATGATGAGTTGTGCCATTTGCGTGTTGAGATTCAGTACAAGGCTCTATGGGCAACTAAATTACTAAATTTTGATCTTAAGACTTCTCCAAAGAAAAGGCTAATGAATAAACATCAGTTAGAGGAGGACATATTTGACGCTTACGAGAGCTCAAAGTGTACAAGGGAAGAACTAAGCATTTCATGATAAGAAAATTGCACCCAAGAGGATCACACCTGGTGATCAAATGCTTCTATTCAACTTGAGGCAAAAGTTGTTCTCTATAAAGTTGAAATCGAGGTGGTCTGGTCCATTTCGAGTTAAAGAAGTTCTACCCTACAGAGCTATTACCTTGATCAAAAAAGATGTCAAAGATTTCACTATGAATTGGCTAATAATTAAGCCATAGTATTGGAAAGAGACAGAAGGTCTACATGTTTGTATGAGTTAAGAACAAAAGAACCAAAGTATTGTAACTGTATAAGTCCCAAAACAGCTAGAAGAAGTTAGAAATCCTTAATCTTAGACTAGAAATGGGAAGCTTGAGGTGATGATCTATGGGCAGAAAAAATAATAGCCTAATGTGTATTGGGTATATTAGGAATATTTTATGAGTTAGATTGGCTAGGTTAACTGATTATTGGTGTATTGGGTCGATAGTGTCAGGGTTTTGTATGCGCCTGTTGGTTCTCACCTTTATCATTATGCTAAAGCTTAGTTCATTTCATGATTGATCCCTTACGCATTGATTGACCGGTTACTTGAAGAGATCATTATAATCTCTTAGACCTGACCCTTAGCCAAACAAAGTCTCTAGTGATGCTTAGACATGATTCATGGTTCTAATCTTAATTGAACGCTAAAAGGATAAGCAGATTTGAATGCTTGTCAGTTTTTGAACCAACAACAGACACGAGGTCGAACTTGGGATCGAGCTTGGATGAACTCGAATTGTACTCGAGCCTACAGTCAAGCTTGGACACACCTGATTCACGTTCCAGTCTTATTGCAAGTGGATCGTGTTCTGGGTTATAGACTTTCAACTCATGGGCCTCTTCAGTATTTGGGCCATACTAAACCTAAATTCACTGCACGCTTGACCATTTATAATGGGCCTAATCGATGTAGGGTTTAACCCAAACTTAGTATAAATATTTTTATTTGTTGCACGAAACAAACAACTTAGTTTTTCCTTCTATTGTGCAAGCGCCATTTTCTTTCTAATTTTGAGGCTCCAAACCTTTTGTTTATGAGTTGTATGTAATTTTCGTCTTCGTTTAATCTTGTTTGTAGCTTGAGTTTGAGTTCATTATTGATGTTACATGTTGTGCTTTTTGTTATTGTTGTTTATTTTATGAAGTCTAAGTATTTCACTTCGGGTTCTTGAGGATGGGTTAGGTTAGCGTGGATCTTAGGTTTTCTAGGTTGCTTGAGGTTAGGAATGCCAAGATCTCATCTAAATTTGTGTTGTTAATGTTTGTTTCACTCTAATCAACTCAAAACATGTTTTTAGATGTTATAGCACCCAATAGGTGATTGGTAAAATTTCTCACCGAATTATCTTCAAAGATTCACACTATCAGCTCGAGGGACCAAACGTCGGAAGTGTGAGTCAGCTCGAAGTGAGTAATTTCTTTATGATGTTTAATTTGTCAAACGCATATGGCAATTGGGTCGGTTAATAGTTTAGTCGAGTTTGTTTGCCACGAGAGTGGATTCAATACCTTGTGTAGTTGCGGCCTGGAGGTCTGTTTTTTTTAGTGTTGTCAAGCGCCTAGTTGATCTAAGTGATAAGTTGATCCATGATACTCATTCCTCAAGAACCTGTTTTCTGATCACCTTTCGCTTGGTTCACCTACTACTTTAGTTTTCGCTGTTATATCCTCTTGTATCTCTTTTTTCACTTCTTGATCTGTTTATTTATTTGCTCTTCTTAGTTTTGATGCTTTATTTTGTTTATGCTCCTTACATTCAGGTTGCTAGACAAAACAATATTTTTCCTTATTGGCTTGAATTAGAGTAGTTAGTTGTATCTTGGGTGTTAGTTACACTTCTAGTGGTTTGACACCTATAATACTACATCAACACCTTAGTGTAACATGATTTGAGAAATAGAGTAAAATCCTGTTATCAGAGATGTTGATGGAGGTCAAGAAGGTAATCAAGACGTGGTTTATGATGGTAATGAGATAGTGTAAGATGAGTTTAACTAGTTAGGAAACCAAAACAACTACAACGGAGGCTACATAATTCCTCTATTCAACCCAATTATAAGAACAACAATCTTTCTTATAGGAAAAAACATATTGAGAATCCTTAAGACCAATTCTACCCACCAAAACAGCTTCAAGTAGGGCCTTTTCAACAGAGAGAATATGGAAACCCTCATCAAGTTCATAATCCCCAAGGATAATTTCAACAAGGATATCAACCAAGGAACAACAACTTTCAGTCGGGTCAAGTGGGATCTTCGAGTCAATCTACAAAGGGATACCGAAATGAGGATGATTAATCCACGACCTACCATATGAGATTAATACTGACAATGACTCACTATTCACCTCATCCAAATTTATAGGCTTTTGCGCCCGCTAGATAATTTGCCTTAGCAAAAGCACGAAAAGAAACCCACATGGGAACGGTCAAGTCAAGGCCACGAACAAGCTCATTACATAACACATTAAAAATGCCTCCTAAACAAGAAGGGACACTCATCCAATAAGCTGGATTGTGTCCTATGATCACACTAAATCACGCCAAGAAGGTCCACGGGAAGGACACATTTCTCCCTCTTACACACATTGAAGCAATGGTCCTACACGAGGTAAACTTGAACCAAGAAAGGCTTTACGGCAGCCTTAACGACCCCAATGGTCCTAGACGCAACACATTTATGAACTGTCTTGCGCAAAGTGTTCAAAAATACTGTCGGGCTGACGCGGTGAAGCTCAAGCCGACTAGGTAGGTCTGGGTACTGTGTCTAACATTGTGCAATTCGACGTTTATGAACTCATTACCATGATTGGAGATATGATATTGTGAAGATTGAACACCAACAACCTTAATCCTCAGGAAAAATCCCTTAGGATTCATCTAGATTAGGATTTCCCTTTTTAATGTGTGCACCTCGTAACCATGTAATAAGAACTATATTTGGATTGATCATCTCACATCGTCCATAGGCAACCTTCGGGTGTGACTATAATATTAATATAATCTCTTCTCCTAAAAAATTATTCACCTCGACAATATTAGATAAGCCAAACCTTAATCTTCTCCCTTAGAATGCCAGTATAAAAGCCAAGCTCAACGCTTGTATTGGTAATATTGGGAAATCGAACCATAATTCCGTTCTTAGAATGCCTAAGTAAAAGTCGAGCACATTACTTGCAACAAGCGCAAAAGGATAAGAAGAACATAATTCCGCACCTATTACGCCTAAGTCGAGCACGTCACTCACCTCAAAATCTATAATTAAGTCGGATCTTGAACCTACCCCAAAAAAAGTACCGAGCAACAGAAAACATAAAGAGCTAAAACTCCGCTTTACTTCATTAAAATCATAAGAATATGTACAATTTCATATAGATGCGCCCAAACACAAAAATTACATACTACAATACTTAGCCACAACACAACAACAAACCAAAGTCTAGGCCAAAAAACAAAACGAATAAAAAAACAACTACTTAGGATTCTCTACTCGTGCATGACATTCTCTCGAGTCTGTCCTACCAACACATCACACACATACCTGCACTAGGAAAGCATCAATGTTAGTGACAAGCTCGTCCTCCGACATCTTCTCCGACTTCGGAGCACCACACATCATACCCTTTGATTTATACAAGACTTTGCCGCTCATTTTACGATTAGCCCCAAGGGGCTTCATCCCACGGTACCTAAACATAAAATCATAACTTGACGAACCCCTTACAAACGAGACATCATTAACTCAGATCAACTTCCTCGTATGCGCAGTAGAAAAATCGGCACCATCATCATAGGGCCTTTTCGAATTCTTCCTTTGAATAGCAACCTTTCCCTCCTCGGTACCATGGGCCAACCCATGCGCCAGTGGTCAGGGTGTCATCAAGGGAAACAGCCTAGGAGACGACATAAATAGTATTTCACTTGTACCCACCAAAGTCATCTCCACATTTTCCTGAGCCTCATCAAAACGACAACAATCCCCAACATCCTCCATAACTTAAACAGGTTGTTGCCCCGACTATGGATCCTCATGTTCCAATATAGCCATTGTCTTTGCAAAAAATGCATCATAGCTTGGAAACTCCCCCCAGTCTCGCTCGTCTTGACTTTGATGTTTCGGATTCCAGAGTAGCTAATAAAAACAACAAGGATTCATAATTGAGGTGTTGTCTAGCCGCACGAAGAAGTAGCAGTCTGGCCAGCTATTGATTTTACTAAGGAACATGGTTGTTATCCCGAAAGATAACTTCACATAAACATAGACAGTACCATCCTTCTTTGGATTCCTAGATAACACAATAACATACAAAGTCGTCACATTTACTCCACACTTCGCCCCCAAAATAAGATAAGCAATCATAGTATTTATAGACGATAGAGCCAAGTGCGTAAAGGCGAGATGGAGACACGCACAATAATTAACAAACAGACAAGGCAAAGTAACCTGCACACAGCAATCCTTGAAAGAGTATTCATGCAAACGGATACAGCCAGGAGGCGGTAACCATGGCCTCTACAAAGGTGCAGGAACCTAAAGCCCTAAGGAAAGTGTAATACAACACTTCACAAACATCCGACGAAGCAACTTTTTCAACTACGCCCAATTCTCTTCTGACACGGTTACTCCGCATCAGAGTGATTTTCCTTGGCGCCTTCTATCTTCGGCCCAATATCCTAGAAAGGGTCCTCGTCATCTCCATGTAACACATCTACCTTCGCTTCCACGCATATGCCACGAATGGCATATGTCAGGTTTGGTGCCGAACGACTAGGCTCGTCATTTTGCATTGAAAAAATGGCTCTGTCATTTATCACCATAACGCTGGCCTCGTCACCTCTCACCAAAAATTTGACCTCATTGTTACCCATCAAGATATTGGCCTTGTCATCTCTCGCCCCAAGTTTTGACCTTAAAATTATGTGCTTGAACATTGACTTCGTAGCTGCCGTTGGGACTTCAACATCATCATCACTTTCCAAGATATTGGCGTCGTCAAAGTTTCAACCTTAACATCCTGTGTGGAGAAAAAGAGTGGAGAAAAGGAAATGAAGGAACCATCTCATGTTTTTACATCCTTTAAATGGACATAAAACAAACTTCTGATCGATTGTGGATTCTACGAATTCGGGAATATGAAAAGAAAGCTAAACCAAGAATAAAATAAGATCTTAAATGAGAATAAGTAGAACATATTTTTGCTAATTTTAATAAGATTGAATCATATGTTCTTTGAGTGAAAGTCCCTTAGGAAGCATTCACCATTACAAAAAAGGACTCAATTAAGAGCCTAGAATTTCGTTTTAAGTTTAGGATATATCAAGAGTGGATTCTAAGTGATGCAATTATACTGTAGTCTTTCGAAGAGGACGAAGTTCATATGTGGATTATGGTTTTGGCTTGAGGAGTTGTTCATTTGCGGTGAGATATTCCCTTTGTTTTTCAGACTTATTCTTCTGTTTTGTCGTTTGTTTGCTTGATATGCATCATATTTAGATAGACTTCTATTCATATTTTGATGACATTGCATCATCTAAAACTCATATATTCTCACTTTAGCATAGGAATGTGCATATTTCACATTTTAGTATCTTTATGTTGTATCGATGCATGTTTTCTTCTCTTTCGACCTAATTTAGGTGATTTTGGACCATACCTGGATAGAAGACATTTGAGGAATAATAATTCAAGCTTGGAAGTTGAATATTGAAGAGAGTATGACTTATATTGGCTTGTGAACCTTGAAAAAAATTATTAGAAGATGCAAGAAAAGTTGGGTGTCTGTCAAGGGTGTCTAGAACCTTTATATTGTTCATGGAAATTAAACCAGGAGAGAGCCTTTTCTTTCAACGACCTACAGACCCATAGGAATTACCGCTAAAATTGCCTCGACTCAAACCAGAAAATGTGATGAATTCCTACGCCTTGTAGACCCATGAGGCTGACTTTTGACGTGATATTATTACTTGTTATAACTTGTTCTAACCCGTTTTGTCCCGGGTTGAACTGGATTCGTTTTATATGTTTTAAAACCCTTAAGTTTAATGGTTATAACATCCAAGCTTTAATTTTCTAGCAACTTAGAACATATTGAGCGAGAGTTTGAGGGAGAGTACTAGAGACCCACTTATATGATCCTCAATGGCTCATTTCCTTGATTTCATTGAATCTCTTTGTCCTATCTCTTATCTCTTTTATTATATTTATCTTATATCTCTTGTTTTGGGTTTCTTTGTTGCTATGTGTGAGTAGTCATTTGATGGGTTGTTTGCTTGGTAGATCTAGGGTTAGAAGATTTATTTTTTATGGTTAAGTGGTTAGATTCCTTCATAATTAAGTGTTATTAATGTTATATTTATCTTGGTCATTTAAATATTGATGCTAGGAGTTTTCTGCCCAAAAGGTGTTTTTCAAATTTTTCTAGAGATCTAGTTATGAGCTAAGCTTCCCTAGCCATTGGAAGATAAAGTTAATGTGTTTACTTAACTTAGTAAGCTTGTGTTTATTGCTTATTGATCTTGGAATTTGCAATGGAAATTTAGCTAGATTTATTGATTAGTAAAGGCATTCAATGACATGGAACATGGTTGGTCTAATTTGTTAATCAAGGAACCGGAAGCCTAAGTATTAAGCAAGGCAGAAGGTTGCTTGAGAAGCAATGCACTTAGGTGTTGGTCTTGGAAAAAAGATCACATGTGAGGACTAGGAAGAGATTACATGTGACACAAAGATTCATTAAGTCACATCACTTTCTTCCTCGAGAAACATGACCTCACCATCTCAGGATCTGCCTCACATCTCGGGATCCGCAACCCAAGACACGATAATTTATTCTTTGGTCCTTTACTTTACATATCTTATGTACTTCTTTTAGATTAAGAAGTCCTAGTAGATTAATCTATAAATATGTAACTCATGTGAATAAATATGATTAAGAGAAAAAGAAAATGGCTTTTGTCATCATCCAAAGCTCACTAGAATCGACTATTAATAAACCTTACTACTATTGTGAGAGTATCAAGCAACTATGGGACACTCTCAAGAAAGCGTATGATAATTACTCAAACCTTATCCGAGTGTATAAGGTGAAGAAAGCCATCAATAACCTAAGCCAAGAGGACATTGAGTTCACGCAATGGTTTGGAAAGTGTAGTTCACTATAGCCCGAGCTTGAAATCTTGAGACCACCAACAGTGGATCCAGCGGTGCTAGGTGAACGGCTCGAACAAGACAAGGTGTTCGGCCTTATGATTAATCTCAACCCGACCTATGGAGACCTAATTTGTCATCTCCTAAGGCATGATAAGCTACCAAGTCTTGAAGAGGTATGCGACTCAATTCAAAGGGAACAAGAATCTCAGAGGCTCCTTAGCGGTAAGGGGAGCTTGCAATGGCTAATAAGACAACATATCAATATGAGGAAAAGAAGGTGTGGATTTGCGATCATTGCAATAAGAAGTGACATTCCAAGGATCATTGTTGGGTTCTTCACCCACACCTCAAGGTAAACAAGCCATGGTACAAGCCAAGGGCAAATCTTGCAAGTGAAGAAGCAATAGCTCAAGTTCAAGCTCTGACCACTTCTCAAATGGTTGTGAGCAATGCTATGGTGACTAATCATGGGGACTTTGTGAGGAGGGCTGAACTTGAGGAGCTCATCAAATCCATCAATTCCCTAAAGGAGTCCGATAACTCTTTTTGTGTCGAAAATTGATAAACCATTGGTAATAGATTTTGTAGCAACACATCATATGATTAGTAATGCTAAGTTGGTTGGAAATTTGAAACCAGCATTAGGATGTGCTACCATTTCGGATGAAAACAAGTACTAATTAGGGGTATATGCAACCTTATGGCATTTGATAAAGAATCTCAAGCCTTTTATATGCCAACATTTAAATCAAATTTTTGAGTGTTCATAAGATCGTATTTGACCTAGAGTACAAAGCTATATTCGATCCTTACTCTGTTCATTTTCATGATATTAAGAGTGGAAAGGTCCTTAGAAGAGGTGTTACCAAGTACGGATTGTACTTGTTGGAAGACATCAAGAGAGATCCAAATCTATCATTAACTTCTTGATTAGCTAGTTCTCATTTACCTAATGCTTTGAACTCGAGTAGTAATGTAGACAATTATGTGTTGTGGCATGCCCATTTGGGTCATCCCTAGTCTAGAGCTTTGAACTTATTATTACCTAGTGTTTCTTTTAAGAACGATAATTATGAAGCTTGTATTCTTGGGAAACAGTGTAAAACAGTATTTGCTTAGTCTTCAACTATTTATGAGAATTTTTTTGATCTCATTTGTTCGGATGTATGGTCTTAACCTTGTGAATCTAGAGAAAAACATAAGTATTTTGTTATATTTATAGATGAAAAAATGAAATACACATGGTTAACATTATTGCCTCAATCTAGTGCAAAAATTAAGATCCTAAGATCCGACAATGGGGGAGAATATACAAACCATGCATTCCAACAAAATCTTGTCAAGCATGGCATCTTACATCAAATGACTTGCCCTCATACACTGCAAAAAAATGGTGTATTGGAGAGGAAGAATAGATATCTCATGGAGGTGGCTAGATCAATGATGTTCCATGCCAATGTACCAAAGAGGTTTTAGAGTGATGCTGTGGTCTCCGCTTGTTATCTCATTAACTGCATACCTACTAGAGTGTTTCATGACATGTCTCCATTTTAGGTAATCAACAATTCAAAACCTTCTATTGAACACTTACAGTATTTGGGTGTGTGTGTTTTATTCTTAACCAAGGAGGACCGAGGAACAAACTTGATGCTAAGAGTATAAAAGGCATGTTCATTGGGTACTCAATTACCCAAAAGGGGTACAAATGCTACATACCCGTATCAAGACGTGTGGTTATATAGAGGTCAAGTTCATAGAGGACAAAGGATACTATGGAGAAAATGATTAGAAAAATCTTTTCATTTTTACCAATACGTCTACCCGAGCCTTCAGACTCAATAAGCTTCTTGAGAGTCCAGCTTTGGCCGAGCAAGTGGTGGACACTAACTTGGAGGAACTGAGACAAGACTCCACTGATGAGGACACCATGGAAGTAATGGAACAAGCACCAACCATAAGTAGGATTCAACGAGTGCAAAGCATTGCAATAGTTCCTAAAAAATTATGAAGCCATCGATACTCATGAGCAATCAATTCTTAGAAGGAGTCAAAGGGTAAAGAATTCAACCACCAACCTTAGTATCTACTACACAAAAGTTTTGAGACTCATCCAAGACAAGTGGCATGCGACTTATTGGAAATTCCATAAGCTCAGCATGCATTTATCACTCAACTCAATCAAGACTTTGTGCCAAAGACCTATGTGGAGGCTAGATAACACAAAGTACGGCGTGATGCGGTTAGTAATGAACATGGTGCCATAAATAAGAATTATACTTGGGATGAGGCCGAATTACCTCATGGAAAGAGGGTTGTGACGTCTCAGTGGATCTTTACAGTAAAGTATCATAGTGACAGTAGAATTGAAAGGCACAAGGCTAGATTTATTGCAAGAGGGTTACACAAACCTATGGTGAATACTACCATGAAACATTTTCTCTGAAACATGTTGTATTATATATAGCTACTAACCTTGATTGGTACTTGTGGAAAATGGATGCCAAGAATGCATTCCTACAAGGTGAACTTGAGGATGAGGTCTACATGCGTCTTCCACCGGGTCTTGAACATATTTTCCAAACCGGGAATGTTTTGACGCTTAGGAAAAGCCATCTATGCACTCAAGTAATTGACAAGGACTTGGTATCACAAGCTAAGTCATACCTTGAGGGTTCATGGGTTTGGAAAATTGGAAGCCGGTCATATCCTATTCACGGGCCAAGGTATGAATGGTATTTTAGTTATCCTTATTTATGTAGATGATATTATCATCACCATGAGTGACTAGGATGGCATCAAAGGTATCAAAGAACACCTTTAATCCATCTTTCATATTTAACATTTGGGAGAAAATAAATTTTTCCTTGGCGTTGAAGTGTGTCATTCCAATGAAGACCTCTTCTTGTCTCAAAGGAAGTATACTCTTGACCTTTTGAATGAGTGTGATGTAGGTAATAAAAAAGCCAAGACTCCTCTTGAGAATGAAGAAGAACCATTTGAGAATGATCATCTGTGTCAGAAGATGGTTGGAAAGTTGATCTATCTTACAATCACAAGACCAAACTTGTCATACACAGGGAATCAAGTAAGCCAACATATGCGAACACCCCAAGTGTGCCATCGGGAAATGGTTAAGCGGATCCTTAGATCTCTCAAAGGAACTCTGGAACAAGGCAAATGGATGGGTCAGAATGACAACAAAACCCTTATGGTTATGAGATAGACAAGACTGCAAGTCAACTACCGGGTATTGCATGTTCCTTGGAAGCTACCTAGTCACTTGGAATAGCGAGAAGCAAAAAGTGGTGTCATGCTCTAGTTTGGAAGCCAAGCATAGAGCAATGAGAGAGCCAACGGAGGAACTCATATGGTTGAAGGCCTTGCATAAAGACTTGAGAGTTGAAACTCAAGAACCAATCACAATGCATTGTGATAATCAGGGTGACATACACATTGCATCCATGTCTTTGTTCCGTGAGATAACAAAGTATATTAAAGTAGATTGCCACAAAGTCCGACAATAGGTGGAGCAAGAAGTAATCTTACCGTACCCAAGGAGTTTGGATCAACTTGCAGACATTTTCACTAAAGCAGCAAGCTCAAAGGTGTGTGAGTTTGTATACTCAAAGCTAAGGCTAACTGATTTTCCTAAGCCATGACAATGACCCACACTCTTTTTCCCTTAGATGGTTTATCCCAATTGGATTTTACACTAAGGTTTTTAATGAGGTGGTGAGTTAAATCCTTCAAGCTTGATCCTAATAAGTTAGAAATTCAAACTGGAGGGAGAGTGTTAATCAAGGTACCAGAAGCCTAAGTATTAGGCAAGGAAGAAGCGTGGGAAGAAAATATCACATGTGACGGCTAAGAAGAGATCACAAGTGACACAAAGAGCTGTTAGGTCACATCACTTTCTTCCACAAGAAGCGTGACCTGACCATCTCGGGGTCTACCTCACCATCTCGTTATCCGCGATCCGAGACCCGAGAATTTCCTCTTTGGTCCTTTATTTTACATATCTTACGTACCTAAATGGTCCACTCATCAAATTTTGGTACTACTCAGTAGATGGATTAAACATGGGACCAAAAGTATTGTTGAAATAAACCAAAAAAATAAAGCCTAGTAGTGCAAAATTGTTGAATATTGTAATGAACATTTTTCATTTGAACCTCTGTGTGATGGATCTTCATGCATAAATCATTTCAACCGCATAGACAAAATATCAGGCAAATTGATTGGAGCTTAAGATAGCATTAATCATCTACAACAAAATTGATGGTCAGAAAAGAATGTCTTGGCAAAAGTGCATGAATTAAATTCAAGTGGTACGAGTGTTCGTTTCAATTTGATGTCACAATAACATGTTATTCGTGATCAACCACGTTATAGTAGTCAGGTTGGAGTAAATAACGAATTGGGAAGTAATAGTTTTAGAAGATCTCGTGAAAGTGATGCTAGTGCTTCCAACTCTTGAGGTTCCAGTGCACATCCCATGGGGAGGGATGCAACTAAAAATGGGTGAAAAGAAAGGCAAGACCGCAACATTGAAAGTGGCCAACAAAGAATGGAATGAATTTAAACAATTTAAAGAGCAAGAGTTGGATATATTGGCAAAATAGCCATGAACCAAGATGAAGCAAACGAAAGAATGAAAAAGCATACTCAAGCTAAGACGATAAAAATGCTTATGCAGCTAAGTAAAAAAAAGCATCTCGATGAACGCCAAAAAAAATACTAGAGAATCTTAGCAATGATTTGTTTGGTAAATAAATTGTTGTCAAGTGGGTTGATATTTTCAATAATGTTGTTTGTAATTTCTACTTTAATGATGTGTTTCTGTTTTTTCTCATTGTATTTAATAATGTGTGTCTTTGTTTCATCATTGTCTTTAATAATTTATGCTTGTCATTTTATACTTTAATAATTTGTGTTTGTTTTTAGTCAAAATAAATAAAATAATAGTGTTTGTATGTTTTCTCAATTATGCTTTAATAATGTGTCATAAAGATTTCTCCACCAATAATACTTTTTCGGTATTCATTGACTTTTTTGACAAAAGAGTTCATAAATCTTGGGTTTTAATGAAAAAAAAAATCTTATAATGTGTAAGGTAATGTTTGGTTGGATTCCAGTGATCTCAACCACTCTTTTTCTTATTAATGCAAGCATATTCTTCCATTGATGGACCAATACCACAAATCTCAGTATACTAGAAAAATATCAATGGATCCATCAGAACTTCTTTTTGATATCTAAACTTACAAGCAACATTGTGAATTTGAATAAAAGTATATTGTCAACCGGTTTAGGGAGCATCTTAAAAATAGAGGATGACTACTTACCTCGTAGCAAGAGAAAATTCTTGAAGAGAGATTACATAACCGGAAATCAAAGATTGATTGATGACTACTTTTCCAATCAACCTACATATGACGACACAATGTTTCCTCGGCGATTTCGGATGCGAAAGCATGTTTTTCTTTGGATTTTTGAGGATCTATCAAACACTGACAACTTCCATTATTATTTTTGAGTTAGTTTCATTTAATGATAAATGGATCTCGCTTGCCTTTTTCATGATGTCTTGGCACATTAAAAGACATAAACGTTCTAGACCGTTAGACCGTTTATGATGTTGAACAAGGAAATACTTCAAAAATATTTTTTTGTGAACCATCGTCCATATAATATGACATACTACCTCGTTGATAGTATTTGTCCTTCCTACCCAACATTTTCCAAATTAATTAGACTTCCTCAAAATTAACCATACAAGTTATTTGCACTAAATTAAGAGGCATATTAGAAGGACATCGAACTTGCAGTTGGAGTCTTAAAGGCACAATTCAAAATAATTCATGAACCTAATTTGTAGAGGTCATCGCCTTCCTTAAAAATAATCTCTCAACACTTACATGGTGCACGAGAGACATACCTAGAATAGACCGTAAAATAACCAGTCACAAGTTTAGTATTGTCCTTACTTACAAACTAATAAAGTAAAAAATATGAAAACTCTATGCCGAATGCGTATAAGACTGACCGCAGATTGATTCATAGCCGAGGTAAAGTACCGAGAATGGCTCCCCAATCATGTCGTTAAAAAAATAACAAGTGGAGAGTGTGTGTGTAGATTTTACCGAACTCAACAAAGCTTGCCTCAAGGACAGCTTCCTGCTCCCACATATAGACCAGGACATCGAGGCCACTGCATGAAATAATTGATGTCTTTTATGTATGCATTCTCCAAATACATATTAGAGGGAATGAAGTCAATGCCAAAACAAAGTCGAAGGACTTCATAATGGTGCAATGCAATATTTGAAGATAAGGTAGAACAAGCTCAAGTGTTTGAGTTTGTGTTAGCCTCTTGGACTTCATGTGTCCAAGCCGTGACCATTATCCACACTTTATTTCCCTTAGTTGTTTTTATCCCATTGAATTTTCCACTAAGGTTTTTAATGAAACAGTAAGTTATAACTTTCAAACATGACCTTAATGACTCAGATTAGGGATTCAAGCTGAGGTGGGGTATTGAATTTAGTGAGGATTAAGTTAACTCACCAAGTTAAAGTCAACAAGT